>JAANYP010001060.1:0-29565 GCA_020465985.1 Centrapalus pauciflorus | reverse complement strand
TGTAGCAGCAATCACAAAACAGTTGGCTAGTGCTAAAACAAGTTTTATGTTTTAGCCCAACTACATAGGCTACTCTTTTGAACACTGCAGCACCAGCTTTAAGAGTTCCATATCCCTCAGTGGATCCCTGTACATTGTCACCAAAGGTGACTTTTGGCCCTTTTTCAGGCCTGAGTTCACTCAGCAATTCTTTACAACCTGTCATGTGCACTGAGCAGCCACTGTCCAAGTACCAAACCTGGGAAGGTTGTTTTTCCTGCAGAGTGATAAGAGAATTATTAGTCATTTTTAGGGGAACTCATCACAGAGATGAGTTCTCCTACTTCATCAACATTTGTTGATGGACTTGAAATATCCACACTAATATTCTCTATTTGAATGGTATCAGCTTGAATACCACTTTCAATGACTGTGACATTTCCAACACTGCTTGTAACAGCTGTGGTGGAAACAACAGAGTCAACAGGCCTCATGTCCTCAGATTCAGGACAATCCTTGGCCAGATGTGTCTTCTTCCCACATTTGTAACATTTTCTCTTTTTAGGGTTTTTGGAAGAAGATCTTTCAGAAACACATTCTGAGTTATTTTTGTTGATTCTTTCAGCAGTTTTAGCAGTTTTATTACTTTTTGTTGAATCAACAGCTTGAGTGGATAGCTCAATAGCCACAGCTTTGGATGCTTCTTCTGTCTTCTTTCTAGGTGGACAGATGTCAAAGACAGGGAGCTTGATTGGCTTTTGAGCTTCCACAGGTTTGGGAAACTTATTCCCAATTATCTCAGTTTGAGCAATAGCTTTGTTTTTGCCCCTACTGGATTGTGATTTATGCTACCTATCAGCATACTCACTGTGTCTGGTTTTGAAAAGTTTGTTCTTATTTAAAACCAGTTTACCACTCTGATTTGAAAACTTATTTGAAATCACAGCAGGTTGCTTACCTTTTGAAAACTTGTTTTCAAAGTGTTTAGCATCAAAAGGATTTACATGTTTTTTACCATCAGCTTTGGACTCAGAACCTGTTTTATCTACAGGTTTAGTATCCACAACTTCAGTTTGGACATGTTTTCCTTTCTTTTGCTTGTGTGAACCAGCAGAGCACTTAGCAGGCTGACTTGATGGAGAACAAATTCCAACATCAGCTTTTGAGCTAAGTTCATACAAGCTGTCAGTGTTTTGAGGCCTGACAAACCTATTTGTTGAGATTAGTTTACCATTCACATTTTGAATGAATGTGTTTGGAAGTTCACCAAGAGTGGATAAATCTTCTTTCAGATTATTGATCTCAACAATGGAAGCTGCTGTATCAAGATCCCCTCCAAGATAGTCTTGGATTTGTGCAGGGATCTGTTGACTTATACAATGGCTGACTTTTTGTGCAGATTGGCACCAAGAGTCAACTATCTTTTGAAGCTTAGCATGCTTTATATCTGTTTCTCTCTTTTCTTCCAGTAAAATAGAGTTGATGTGTTTTAATTCATCAAGTTCAGTTTCCAACTTATGAAAACTGTCCAGTTTACTGGATTTAGTTTTATGATCAGTTTTGAGCTTAGAGATTTCAGATAGTAAAGCATTATGCTTCTCAATAGCAGCTTTTAGATCAACAAGCATATATTCAAACATTTTAACTTTTTCTTCAGAACTGTAAGCCATAAAATTTTGTACCTTATACATCATAGTAGGATTCCAGTTCTCTAAGCTGCTGAAAGCTTCAGCTTCAGCCATATCCTGTTCGAAACTGCTTGTTGATGGGACATCAGTGTTGGCCATCAGACATTGATTGTCTTCTTCATCAGATGATGAATCAGATTCCTCCCAATCACAAGTCTCTGCCATAAGTCCCTTTTGGCGGTTGGAACCCACTGAGTTTTCCAACTTCCTCAGCTTAGCCATGGCCATAAGGTACTTAACCCTATAACCATCATCCTTGTTTGTCTTGTATGGTTTGGATGACTGACCAACAGCTTTTGACACACAGTCAGCAGCTACATGACCAGTTTTGCCACATTTGAAACACTCAGCCTTGGATTTATCAAATGCCTTCTTTTTGCCAGCACCTGAACTTCCTTGCAGCATGTTTCTTCCAAACATTTTCTTGTTGAACCTTTTGACAAGCATAGCTATCATTTGCTCATCATCTTGTTCAGCAAGATCTGCAGTATCTTCTTCATCTGACACCTCCTCCTTGTCATCATCCTGTTTATCAGGTTGAGTGAACACATCACTCACCTGATTTACAGGCTGTCTCACATTAGCCACAAAGGCTGCACCTCTTTTGGACATTTCCAAGGCATTTCTCTTTTGTTGCCTTGACTGTTCATCATTCAATAAGGATCCATACAGATTTACCAGATCCATACTTCTGATAGTACCTGAGTTCCTTAGAATTGTTGAGAAGTAGTTCCACTCTTCAGGTAGAATGTCCAGAAATTTATTCACCAGGGTGAGACTGTCCTTAGTGATCCCAACAGTTTTGAGATCATTCACTAAAGCAGTAAACCTGGTGTAGGTTTCAGTGAGAGTCTCCTTTGGTTTAGCAAAGAAAAGTTCATACTGTCTAACAAGATTGTTGATCCTGTTGTCCAGTGTGATTGTGGGTCCATCATAAACAGTACACAAAGTATCCTACATTTCCTTTGCTGTCTTCATTTTCTCAACCTGTTTGAACACATCATCAGGAAGAGAAATGACCAGATTGTTTCTGGCCTTTGCATCCAGAGCCACCAGTCTCTTGTCTTCATCAGACCACTGAGCTTTAGCTTTCTCAAAGGTCCTGATTTCAGGAGCAGCTCCTTCAACCGCTGGAGTTATGGTAGTAACAGAGGTTGGCACATAGGGACCCTCCATCACTATCTCTGGCAGTTGTACATCCAGATTCTCTAAATAGAGCATCATTCTGCACATCCAACCACAGAAGTTTTGATGATTAAATTTTGGAGGTTTGCCCATAGAGCCATTGTCATAGTAAGAAGAACCTGCAGCACTCTAAACTGCTCTGATACCAGTTGTAGGTCCCGAGAGGTTCCCAAATTATATAGCTTTAAGCTGTAGAGGGGGGGTGAATACAGCTATTTAAAAACTACACACTATTTTCTCAATGTTTGTATGTATTATCAACAATTTGTTAATTACAAACAAGCTTGAATGCGGAATAGTTCAAGCTGAGATGACAGATACAACAGTATGTTTACTAGTCTAAGACAAACTCAAAGTAGAATACAATGAATACACTCACTAAGAAGCACTCACTATGTTTACAAGACTTAAGGGAACAGCTTAGACACACAGGTACTGATTTACACAGAAGGCTTGCATGCATGAAAATCACACTTGCACGTTCACTCTTGGTTTCAGCACTTAGCTCTCTTCACTCATCTTTCTGTCCTTAGAAGCTTCCTTTTATACTTAGTCAGAGGATAAGAGAAACATTTTCATTAGACGGAATGAAAAGGAGAAGTCTTGTTGAAAAGACAACATAACCTTTTCTGCACTTTTCTGAAAAGCAGACTTGTCTTCACATGTGCAGAACTTTTGTCTTTTTACTTTGTCTACTGTTGCATTGCCTTTAACTAATTTAGGAAGGTCAACTTTGTGTCTTTCTTCCTTGTAAAGGCCTATTTTGATATAAGAAAAAGGTCTGTCACCCTTTTTCAAATAACTTTATGTCTTCATGTTGCAGAACAGCTTGGGCAGGCTGAGCAGTTCTGTTTTCCACTTTGTCTTCGACTTTGTAAACTGATCTTGTAGTCAAAAACAATACATGATGACTTGGAAACATATTCCATAAAGTGTTTAGCCTGTCCACAAAGAACAGGTTCTGTTCACAAAGAACAGAACATTTTAAAAGTGCCCAAGATGCTCACCAGTGTAGAGCAGCGTAGACAGTTTATGTCCAGCCTGTTCAGCAGACAGAACAGCTTGGATAAACTGTCTTAGTTGAAACACATGCAACACATAGAGCAGCTTATGACTAATATTGCAAATCATTTTCAGGCTTTAATAAGGCATATAACAGGCCTTAAATTCAACCTTCAAATGCATCAACAGGTTTGATTATCAATCTCCCCCTCAGATGTAGAACAGGTTTGACTGAGACCGTTTTGTGCCTAACAATATGTATCTTTTAAGTAAGCGTAATTATGCAATTTGCAATTATGGGTACTTTGCTTAACTTAACTCATACATATTGTGGTTGGTTGGCCCAAATTGTAGATGTCGAGGAGAACGAGGCAACGAACTCAAAATGTTAATATCTTGATAGATTGTTCTCCAAACCTTCTATTATCCCAACACCCCGAACACATTAGAACACACTTGTTTTTGTATAAGAAATATTCAAATAAAGTGTTAGCTGAAAAGAGGGTTAAGAGAAGTGATTTTGAGGACTACGGGATCCCATACCTTTTTGACTATTTTGGGTGGGAAAATGTGCTTGAGTTGGGCGGCCACGATATATATCAGGCCGATGTAGTTGAGTGGATGTCTACCCTACGGAGGGAGACAGGTCGTTCAGCGAACGACTTTAGGTTGATAGGTACCGTCCATGGTAGGGACGTGGCGATGGATGCACAAAATCCTTCGCTTATTATATAATTTAGATACTGGGGTAGGCTACAAAGGGCCTAACCAGCAGGGGTACGAGTATAGGAATGAGGCCCAATTGGCTTTCACTGATATGACTTGGTTAGGGGAGTGGACAGAGCAGGTTAATAGAGTTTTTATACCATCCATTTTGGAGTCTGAGTCCTCCACTTCTTACAGCCAAAAGGCTTTGTCTCCGAGGTGTAAGGTGCTTCACAAGATTATTGTGAACAACATCTTGCCCCGCGATAGTGACCTGACCAAAGTCAGGCATACGGATATCACAGTCCTTCACGCCCTTCTTAATGGTAGGCCCAGACTGTCCTTTGCGTGGACAATTATGAATGATTTATGGGCTATGTACGATAAGAGAGAGAGGACGATCATCCCCCATTCTTGGTTGATCTCCAAGTTCCTTGACCCCATTTCGGCGACGTTCATTACGGCCGTCATGTTCCCTACCTTGATTTTTAGGGAAGTTGACGAAGGGTTCAAGATATTCGACAAAGAGACAAATGAGTCATATATCGAAGACTACACTGAGGATGAGAGGAGAGAGAGAGAGAGAGGAGAAGGCCGCCAATGAGGCGGGAGTTCGGCATGCTGAGCCGAACCTAGGTGCGTCTACCTTGCGCAGTCGAGGTAATGACAGTTTTGATTTTTACCGCATGATTAGGCGGATAGAGGATATAGCAGTGGGTCAGGGTGAGTTCCGAGAGGATGTGACCCAGAGACTAGATGAGATGAATGGGCGTATGACCCATATTTATGATAGGGTCGATCACTTAGCGGGTCGGGTAGATCAGTTACAGGACGGGCAAAGAGCCCTAGCATACCAAAATGCCCTAGCAAACCAAAATGCCAACTACCAGCACCATGACTGGACGGACATCACGAGGACTCCGTAGCCATTATGCCATATCAGTCTTATTAGGATTACACGATGACTGACTACCAGGCCTATAACCCTACCGTAGATACTTATCAGCGCTATCAGGCGCATGGCAGGCAGGACCTCCAAGACCCGATGCCTCCTCACTTGTTTCCGCCGACTGCACAGTTCACTCATGGCCAGAACCTGTATACCGACTTCTTCAACAGCGTCTTCAGTCCTCCTCCGCCGCCTCCACCATTTGATTGATCGGGTACTATCCTTCCTATTCATTACTTTTCTGTCTTTTATTTTATTTTAGTTTGTTATGTATTTAATTTCTTTATCGTAATTTTCATTTATTTTTGACTAAATTACATAAATGGTCCCTGTGGTTTATATGGAATTACGATTTTCGTCCCTAAAAGAATTTTATTACACCATAAGTCCCTAAAATCGAAAAGTTGTAACATTTTGGTCCCTGAAACTAACGGCAGTTAACTTGAGCAGTTAGTTTCAGGGACATTTTGGTCTTTTTGAATTTCAAGGACCATTTATGTAATTTTCAAACTTTCAGGGACCATTTATGTAACTTTCATACTTTTCATATATATATATATTTAGTATTTCTTTTTTTTATAATTTAATTATCCAAATATAACAGTTTATTTTTTATTCCTTTTGTTAAAATCATTAATTTTTGTTTGTATTTTTATTGTTATTATTAATGTTAATTTTTTTATATGTTACTATAATTATTTATTTAAGATTATTATATGATATAATTGGTTTTTTTTTCAATTATTTATTGAGAATCCAAATGTTTCTCTATTCTTTTTTTCATTTAAGAAAAATAAAAATAAAAACTAGTTGTATTTTTTTTCGTTCGGAAAATCTAAAATCGAAATAATTTATTTTTTTTCTCCATTCAAAAAAATTCAAAATAACGACGTGTTGAATCTTTTTTCGTTTGGAAAAAGTATATCATCAAAATGCTTCGTAGTTTTCATTGCAAATACTTAATAAAACTTTTGAATTCTAAATGGTTTGAAAAAATCAAATTTTAAATGGTTCATCACTTTTTAGTCAAAAAAATTAAATTTTAAATCGTTTGTTGTATTTTATTGAAAAAATTGAAATTGTATTGATTTTTTATCTACGTTTAATTAAAATCATATTGGTTCTTATGTTTGTTAAATAAAAAATCATAATTGTTTATCGTTTTTGGATAAAAAAGTATTAAATTACAATCAAAATGGTTCGTCATTTTTTTTAAAAAAAAGTAAATACCATATGGCTATCGTTGTTTGAAAAAATCAAAAATCATAATGGTTCATCATTTTTTGATAAAAAAATTATCGAAATGGTTCAATGTTTAGTTGATCCAAAAAACAATATTGGAGTGGTCCGTAACTATTTTATATTATTTAATCAAAATCGTAATGATTTTTTTTTTGAAAACTAAAAAATAAAAAATAATGAACCATTATTGATTTTTTGGATCTAATAAACGATGAACCATTTCGATAATTTTTTGATCAAACAATGATGAACTATTATAATTTTTGATTTTTTCAAACCACGATAACCATCTGGTATTAATTTTTATTATAAAAAAAATGACGAACTATTTTTTATTTTAATTTAATATTTCCGAACAAAAAATGGTAAACAATTATGATTTTTGATTTTTTTCAAACAAAAGAACCATTCTGATTTTAATTAAACGTAGATAAAAAAATCCATACAATTTCAATTTTTTTTATTAAAATACAACAAACCATTTGAAGTTTAATTTTTTTTTAACTACAAAGCGATGAACCATTTTAATTTTTGATTTTTTTCAAACCATTTAGAATTAAAATTTTTATTAAGTATTTGCAATGAATAAACTATGTAAGGTCGCCTGACTACGAATCCTATCTTGACATGACACCGTCCAACGAGTGCGGAATCCTCGTTAGCGGCTTGACGAATAGACCACACACACGAAACACGGAGACTAACACAGTGATAGACGAACAACCGGACGTCCCTACACGATGATTCTCTCCAAACGAAACTTTCTGAATGCTTGCAAGTTCGAGATCGCCCTTTTGCTCTAATCTCACTGAAATCTGCAAAAGTCTCTTAATTAGTCGAATTAACACTTAATTATAATGCCCAGTTCGAATTTGCCTAGGACAAGTTCGAACTAGCCCAAGGCCTTTCGAACTTGTCCTCTGACAAATTCGAATTAGAGCCTTCAAACTTATCTTTGAACTTATGTTTGAACTTATGTTTGAACTTATGTTTGAACTTATCTTTGAACTTATGTTTGAACTTATTGTGACACATTACCCTAAGTTTAAATATACAAACAATCAATATCAAACACAGATAATCAAATATATATCAAACACTTGTTAATATTCAATAGCATGTAAATTAACTTATACAAAATACTTTCTATATTTAGACTGCTATCGTCACACAGGATGCACTAACAGACCCCCCCTTGACGATAGCTTCTAACTATTTACATTTTGTTTAAGTACTAGAACTACATAAGCTACTGCATGCATAAAATCTTATATTAATACAAACTCTAACTATCTTTTGGAATTTCCTAGCCTCAGATCTCCAGCCTTTATGAAAGGAAACTGGCTGATCATGTAGCTTTCTCAGGTCATGCTTAGATAGGTTGATCAGGTGCAACGGATCATATACTCTCAAAATTACCTTGTTTTCTGTAGGTCCCGAGAGGTTCCCAAAGTATATAGTTATAAGCTGTAGAGGGGGGGTGAATACAGCAATTTAAAAACTACACACTCTTTTCTCAATGTTTGTATGTATTATCAACAATTTGTTAATTACAAACAAGCTTGAATGCGGAATAGTTCAAGCTGAGATGACAGATACAACAGTATGTTCACTAGTCTAAGACAAACTCAAACTAGAATACAATGAATACACTCACTAAGAAGCACTCACTGTGTTTACAAGACTTAAGGGAACAACTTATGTAAAACAGCTTAGACACACAGATGCTGGTTTACACAGAAGGTTTGCATGCATGAAAATCACACTTGCACGTTCACTCTTGGTTTCAGCACTTAGCTTTCTTCACACTTCTTTCTGACCTTAGAAGCAGAAACATCTTCATTGGACAGAATGAAAAAGGAGAAGTCTTGTTGAAGAGACAACATAACCTTTTCTGCACTTTTCTGAAAAGCAGACTTGTCTTCACATGTGCAGAACTTTTGTCTTTTTACTTTGTCTACTGTTGCATTGCCTTTAACTAATTTAGGAATGTCAACTTTGCGTCTTTCTTCCTTGTAAAGGCCTATTTTGATATAAGAAAAAGGTCTGTCACCCTTTTTCAAATAACCTTTTGTCTTCATGTTACAGAACAGCTTGGGCAAGCTGAGCAGTTCTGTTTTCCACTTTGTCTTCGACTTTGTAAACTGATCTTGTAGTCAAAAACAATACATGATGACTTGGAAACATATTCCATAAAGTGTTTAGCCTGTTCACAAAGAACAGGTTCTGTTCACAAAGAACAGAACACTTTAAAAATGCCCAAGCTGCTCAACAGTGTAGAGCAGCGTAGACAGTTTATGTCCAGCCTGTTCAGCAGACAGAGCAGCTTAGACAAACTGTCTTAGTTGCAACATATGCAACATATAGAACAGCTTTAGACTGATATTGCAAATCATTTTCAGGTTTCAATAAGGCATATAACAGGCCTTAAATTCAACCTTCAAATGCATCAATCAGGTTTGATTATAAAATCTACCCCTCAGATGTAGAACAGGTTTGACTGAGGCCTTTTTGTGCCTAACAGTCTTGTATCCAAACACTTGGTGTGTTAGCAGAGGGTGATTCTCTGTGAGTTGTTTAACTGTAAACAATTTGATTTTGTCTTACACTAGTTTCATTTTTTTGTTCATTTTGTCATCTCAGTTTAGATCGTTTTGCGACCTAAATATGTTTGTAATTAACAATACTTGTTAATATAAGTATACGAATTAAGAGAAATCTGTGTGATTTTATATAAATGGTATTCACCCTTTCTATAGTTAACTCTTGAGATACTTCAGATACATTTGTGAACCACAGAACCAACTCTGAACCACAGTCGAAGGGAGCACACCTGATTTTTGGGCTCTATAATTGATTTAGGGTTTTCTCAGATAGCAGTCGACGAAAGAATCAACGCCTGATATTTTGGCACGCTGTCGAAAGAACCACCACTCTAAAGCACTGTCAAAGGAACCATGGTATGGGAGGCTGGTAGTTAGTGAGTTACAGTCAGAAGCAGGGTTGAGGATTGTCACTCTCGAGTCTGTCCCGGGCGAGCGATAAGTCCACAACACGCGATTCCGTCTCGGGCGAGAGCGATTCCGTCGGCTGGAGTTAGTGAGTGCTCCTCGTCAGAGGAGCACGAACTCTCGACATCATAAAAGGAATAGGCTTGGGGGAGAAGAAGTGTTGTGTTAATTGATTTTATATTTGAATTGTTTTTTTAAGAGTAAAGATATAATTCCTTTTGTCATAAAATTTTCACGTGTGTGCCACATAAGTATATTTTTCCACGTGGATGGCACTTAAGCTTAATGCTCGCGGGTTGCAATCGCTTACTTACTAGATTCATGAATTTTTGTTGGTTGAGGGCTTTAACAGGATAAATGGTTAAGAGTTTTAATCAAAAGCAAAAAATCAACTTTGGATATTTTTTACGTAATAATTCTGCAATACGTGGTATTAATCAAATAAAATTAATCAGTTCCCATTTTACTAGTTACGAAAAATAAGTTTCAATTTATATAACATATAACGCTTTTAGTGTGAATCTAAGTTTATAACGACAAATTCAGAAAACCCCAATAAAGTATCCTATTTTAAGTTCTTAATTCCCTTAACTATGTATATTGGATGTTAGATTCCTAAAATTTATGAGGAGTGATATTAAGTTCTAAACTATTTTTTGAACAATTAAATCCTATGACCTTATAAAAACAAATGAAATTTATATCTTGCTTTCATTAAACTAGAAAATGCTTCCCTTGCTCAGTGCCGGTCCTATCATTTTTGAGGCCCGATGCATATACTTTAAAAGGGCCCTCTATATATATATGCAAAATTCGTATAAAAAAGATATAATTAAATAATATTGAAAAAAAGTTGTACTTTTTATTCGTATGATTATAAATTGGGCAAAAATTGCATACAATATTAATTTATATTTTTATTAGTAAATCGAGAAAAAAAAGTTTAAATTTTAAGTGATTCATAATATAAATAGTAAACATACGTGTCAAAAATAAATAACATCTCAAGAAATACACATCTCATTAATATTTTTAATAGTCATATAATAAATAATATAAACCACGTGATAAACAAAAATAAAAGAAATCAAACTCATTGAAAAACAAAAGTATAAATATTGAATTTGATGGATAGTATATTGATAAAAAATAAATAGACGATATATGTGGATGAAAATCCAAGTGGTAATGATGTGATATAGAATAAAATAAAAATGAAGACCATGGGATTCAAACCCATGCAATTAAGGTTCTAAGGTAAGATGATTACCAGCTGAACCAACACAATATTTATGTATTAATTGCGCAAAAAATATATAAACTAATACTGGACAGTTGGGTTATATTAAAATATAATTTTTTTTAGCCCCTTGTAGTGAACCAGGCCCAGGGCCGGCCCTGTGCACCAGGCCCAGGGCCGGCCCTGCCCTTGCTTTAGTTGTGTAACTAGATTAGTAGATTATATACTCATGTACTAGGTTATTACCCATGTATTACATGGGTTAACTTTAGAATTTGATATTTATATATATGTATAATATAATAATTACATGAATAATAAAATTTGCTTAATTTTAGTTAGTTAGTTATTAAATTAATCCATATTAGATTTACATAGATTTGATTTGCTTTAAAATTTAAAAATAAAATCAGTAAATGATGTGGCAAAAGGAGAGAGCGACATGTGGCAAATTAAATACGAGGATGCCATGTGGCAAATTAAATGAGAACTTGCCATGTGGCATTTAGTTACTCTTTTAATAGTATAGATAGATTATATGGGTTGAATTAAAAAATATATATTTAAATATTTAATTACTCATAAAAATATAAAAATTACTATAAAAATTTTGAGTTTGTGATATTTGAATTAATTAATTATTAGATTAGTTAGATTAGAAGAAATAATAGATTTGATTAATAAATCATAAGGAGTAACAGTTATTTATGGATGATTTTTAATTTCATTATTACTAAGGTTTAATTGCTAAAACTGTAATATACTTATGGATAAGTTTTTATTTCATGTAATGAACTATGTTTTTCTACATAATTGGGTAATATAGTTTTAGAAAAATCTAGGATGGGTACTTATTCTTATTCTAGTAATATTTTTTACATTTACGGATACTATTTAGTGACAGTTCATCAATAAAATTAAAAAATTTATCACTTTTAACAGGGTTTGTTTGTAACACCCTCGAACTAATCACCAATGTCACGCGAATAACACATCAGCAATGATATAATATAATAATCTCTACACTATTCCCAATGCATACAAGCAGAAACCCGATAATTTTAAAACATTAATTACACAATAACAGTCACGGAAATCTCTGAATAAACTACAACCTATCCGAAGTATATATAACATTCCCCAAAATATAACTACCTTTAAAACAGGCAGCTAACTCCTCGAAGATGTCACAGTAACTCTACTTGAGTACAGCAGGCCTACTAAATCTCTGATCACCTGAGACACACACACAACAACACACACTGGGTCAGCTAACGCTGGTGAGAATGCAAGGGTTAGTGTACGATTATAAATCTCAATAAAAAGTAAGCTCAATAATAAAACGTTCAGCGTTTTCTACTGAACAATAATATGAGATCCCACAAGATAGCTCAATAGGTACTCAACTCGCGTGGATAGGTCCACGTACCAAAATCCCTAGACCGCACAAAGCAGTCGTCAGGAACTCAAAAGGGAATTGGGAGCGACCCAACCCCTGCCCAGCCGTACGGTTTAGTATCTCAACAGCTCAAGTGTCCCAAATCTCATATTTAAAATAAAGTTCACAATAGCTCAGTAATACAAGCATGATAATATCTCAATAAAAACTCGTAAGAAAACTCATGATATCTCGTAAGAAAAGCTCGATAAAAGATCATGCAAGTATCAGTAAAATAATCGTACAAGTATCTCAACAAAAAACATGCAAACTCACCTGCCCTGAAATCTCACTACTCGGTCTCAGTTCCCTGCCCGTCCCCAACCCTATCAACTCGAGACCCTGGAATCACAATACAATGACTCTATATCACAATCATAATCACAACTCAATATCTAAATCACAACCCGACAGCTCTATACACGACTCCTCAATACTCAACATCTACATACACAATACTCGGATAAACTCGCACAAACCCAGATACTCAACCACCAAACCACACAACCCGAATACTCAAACATGAGATCCCAACCAACTCACACAATCCCAGATACCCAAAAGACGCATTCTCAACATCACAATCTCAACCCAACAGCTTTATATACAATCCTCAACAACTCACGAGACCCTAAAGACCCAAACACCAGACCCACAGAACCCGAAAACCCGACCCAAGCCCTCAGCCGCATCGCGGCCGCACTGACCATCGCGGTCGCGGTCGCGCTGACCATCTCGGTCGCGGCCGCGCCCCAGACAAACCGCCTGCGATCACTCAAGAACATCGCGGCCCGCGATCCCATGATCGCGGTCGCGCTCACGGACGAACAGAACCAGAACACTCTGTTTCTTGATACAGCAGGGGATTTAATCCCCAATCTACACACAACTCGATTCTTACCACGAATTTATACTCGAATTTACTCTGTATCATACACAACTCAATTAAACCCTTTTTATCATGACTAACAACAACAACCCACGAATTGAAGCTCAATTTTACCGTAAACTCAAGGATGAAGATGATGAAGATTTGGAAGCCTTAACCCCCAATTGAATCCTCAATTTCTGCTTGAGCTGCCACTAAAGATGAAACACACACACACAACTCACTTTTAGCTCTGGATTTGGAAAGATGAAATGAAAGCAAGCAACTAAGAAGCTCCCATATTTATACGTTTTCGACTTTAACTCGGTTCGACACCCAATATCCGATCTCACTATCACAAAATACAAACTTTATATCATCGGGTCCCAATTTAACTAATAATTCTCAAAATTATAATCCTTTATAAAAACTTAATCCTGTCATCCGGTTAGCCCAAAATCTTATCACGTGACACTTTCACGCAAAACTCAATAATTGGTCCAACTCAATTATAATATTATAATCAATCCAATCACATAATTCCACGTCCCCGTCCCAAAAGTGGGATGTTACAGTTTGTTATGAAAAAAAAACCAACATATTTTCACGTTTTTTGTGTTTTCGTTCTTTCATGTTATTTTTCATGTAGAGTTCTCAAATTAAATTTTTTTTTCTGTTTTAGTAAAATTTGGCTATTAGAACCTGATTTATTAGTTTTTAAAAAACTCGGTTTACCAATTACAACTGGCCTCCAATATTTAAATTTAACAAAACTAGAAAAATAAATCTAACCTAAGGACTTTTTCAAGAATAATAATAACATTAAAGGACAAAAAAGCAAAAACCGTTAAAACACGTTGATTTTTTTTACGGTAAACTTAGTTCGTTAATTAAATTAGAAATAAGTTATAAGTATATTACCTTTTTATTCAATTTTTGCATAAAACTAAAATTGCAACCTACCTTAAATATTAGACTTGCAACAAACTCAAATACCATCTCCATGAAAGTAGAACACATACTGTTTACATTCAACACAAACCATATACTTTCACTTAATAAATGGAGTCAAAAATGGAACCTCCAAATAACCATTCACCATGAACCCATCGTCTATATCGCATCATGAATCTTAACCTTCACAAAACTCTTTGTTACTATGCATAAATATAATCATATCTCTCTCTAGATCTCTCTTTCTCTCTCTAGATTTCTGAAACAAATATGTCATCTGAATCGTCTCCAAAGACGATACTCATAACCGGTGCAGCAGGGTTCATAGCCTCTCATGTCACGAAACGTCTCGTGTCAAATTACCCGAATTACAAGGTTGTTGCTCTTGATAAGCTTAGTTATTGTTCAAGCCTTAAGAATCTTCAACCATGTTTCACTTCCTCGAATTTCAAGTTTGTCAAGGCCGATATTGCAAGTTCGGATCTCATCAATTACCTCTTGGATGCCGAAGAAATCGACACAATAATGCACTTTGCAGCGGAAACCCATGTTGATAATTCGTTTGGGAACTCGTTCGAGTTCACTACGAACAATATTTACGGAACCCATGTGTTGTTAGAAGCTTGTAAGGTCACTAGACGTATCAACAGGTTCATTCATGTGAGTACTGATGAAGTTTATGGCGAATCGGATTTGGAGACGGATATAGGGAACCCTGAGGCGTCCCAATTGCTTCCCACGAATCCGTATTCGGCTACTAAAGCGGGTGCGGAGATGTTGGTCATGGCATATCATAGATCCTATGGGCTGCCAATTATTACTACAAGAGGAAATAATGTTTACGGGCCGAATCAGTTTCCTGAGAAGCTTATACCAAAATTTATTTTGCTTGCAATGAGGGGTGATTCGTTGCCGATTCATGGTGATGGATCGAATGTTAGAAGCTATTTGTTTTGTGCGGATGTTGCAGAGGCATTTGATGTGATACTACATAAAGGAGTTATCGGGCATGTTTATAACATTGGGACGAAAAAGGAGAGGAGTGTATTGGACGTGGCTCAAGATACCTGTAAACTTTTCGGGCTTGATAACAAAAAAGCGTTACATTTTGTTAACGATAGGCCATTTAACGATAAACGATACTTTCTAGACGATCAAAAGCTCAAGAAACTCGGGTGGGAAGAAAGGACTCCATGGGAAGCAGGGTTAAAGATGACCATTGCATGGTACCGTGAAAACCCCGAATGGTGGGGGAATGTCGGGCATGCGCTACACCCTCACCCTCGGATCTCAACAACATTCCCATCATACACTGAGGAAGAATTCCTGATGCAGTATACGATGGGAAACTCGAAAAGTGAGCTTAAGTTTTTGATCTATGGTCGAACGGGTTGGATAGGGGGACAATTAGGCAAACTATGTATGGACAAAGGGATCCCATATGCCTATGGGCGAGGAAAACTTGAAGATCGAAAGGCATTGCTCAACGATATAAGCAGACTACAACCCACTCATGTGTTTAACGCGGCTGGCGTAACAGGAAGACCTAACGTGGATTGGTGCGAAAGGCACAAGATCGAAACTATAAGAACAAATGTGGTCGGAACCCTAAATTTAGCCGATGTTTGCAAGCAAGAAGGTATTTATATGTTGAATTTCGCAACCGGATGCATATTTCAATACGATAAGAACCACCCTCAGGGTTCAGGGATCGGGTTCAAGGATGAAGATAAGCCGAATTTCACGGGATCGTTCTATTCCAAGACAAAGGCTATGGTAACCATATAAACATTCTTACCTCATACACATAGTAGTGTAGCTAGAAAATCTTTGAAATAACACACTAGAAAAAAATATATCAATTTTATCCTTTATTTTGTGCTTTTTTTGAAAAAAAAAAAGTTTAAAATTTTGACAGTTTGTTCATACTTATAAATGTGTAAACCGTTCTTACATTTATGTGTGAATAAATGTAAAAAAAAAAAACATTTTCCTGCTTATGATATAATAAATCTTTTTGCTTATAAAGATTATCTACACAAAATAAAGTTTATCTACACATAAACTTGAAAAGATAAAGATTGTTCATTCGTCGCCACTTATTTCTCCATGCAATTAAGCACGAAGAATTTATTCAGAGAAATTATCTCCACACTTTTAAGTTTGGGTAATGTCTTTGTTTCTGTAGAAGTTTATAAGTGTGGAGGGTTAAGTATCATTTTGACCGTCCAATTTTCAGATTTTTGTTTGATTTAGCCATTAAACTATTTTTCGTTCTGATTTAGCCACTAAACTATTTTTGTATATATATTTAGCCACTACTTTTTTTTACTGATTTAACCACTGAAATTTAACTCGATTTGGTCATTAAACTATCATATTTTATATCGATTTAGCTATTAGTTTTATTCATTTTCTTCAAGATAGAACAATAAACGAAAGTTTAGTGGTTAAATCAGGACAAAAAATAGTTTAGTGATGAAAATGAGACAATTTTAAAAGTTGGATGGTTAAGATAGTATTTAACCTTTTTTTTAATTCTAATTGGTGTGAAAATTCAAAATTCTTATAATTTCTTTTTATTTATTCATGCTTGTAAATGTAGTCATATCATGCATGTTCATGAGTATGCACAAATTGTCAAAATTTTGTTCACTTTTAGAAGTGCATAGATTAAAATTAGATATTTGTTAAAGTGTGTGAAAAATATAGTTGATTTTCATTATACATTTTTGTGTGGTGGGAAGTAAAATTCTTTACTTTATGTCTTTATACAAAAAAATATTTAGGATTAATTATAAAAAACATGTTTTCAGAGTTTTTTTTTTGCGTTTTTTTCCTTTCATGTCATATCTTTCTAATTTGGTGAAATTTAAAGATTAGAGCCAGTTTTTCAGTCTCTAAAAAGCTCGGTTTACCACTTAAAATCAGGTTCTAATAGTCAAATTTCACAAAACAAAAAAAATTAACTTGAGAACTTTTCTGGGAAAAAAAATTTCATAAAGGAACGAAAGCGTCAAACACATTAAAACATGTTGATTTTTTTATAACAAGAAATGCTAGCCTTTGCTAACTCCATCAATAGTTATATATAGTATACTTACATATTTTTCTTTAGGTGGAGGAGCTGATAAAGGAATACGACAACGTTTGCACTTTACGACTACGGATGCCAATATCATCAGATTTAAGCAACACACGGAACTTTATAACAAAGATCACGCGCTACAACAAAGTGGTGAATATACCAAACAGTATGAGCGTATTAGATGAGCTCCTACCATTATCGATAGAGATGGCAAAGAGAAAATGTAAAGGTATTTGGAACTTCACAAACCCAGGGGTTATTAGCCACAATGAGCTATTGGAGTTGTATAAACAATACATAGACCCAAAATTTACATGGGTAAACTTTGATTTGGAAGAACAATCAAAAGTGATATTAGCCCCAAGAAGCAACAATGAGTTGGATGTTTCTAAGCTGAAGAAAGAGTTCTCACACTTGCTGTCAGTTAAAGATTCTGTCATCAAGTATGTTTTTGAACCCAATAAAGTTGTTAAATGATTGCTACAATCATATTCATTCGGTTGTGTTTAGTTGTTGATCGAGAGCAGCTGTACGATCTTGAAAGGAAATGAAGTCTGAGCCACGTACTATGAGGTGTTTAAATTCATCCTTGGGACAAGACGTTTGCAATTACGTCTCCGTATTTGTTATTTTCGACTTGTATTCTTTTCACTGTGAAATACAATTAACAAGAAGCTTTATAGCAACTATTAAGGTTATTTCTATATGTGAACTGAATTTTTAACATTTAAGAATCGTTGTCGCACACTTATGGCTTTTCAATTTGTGTATATAGTTATCCATTTGGTTCACATAATGTTTCAGAATGAATTGTAATCTTCAAGTAATTAGAATTGGAATCCTAATCATGTTTCCAGTTCCATAATTTGTTTGGTTTACAAATCTATCAAATGATTGTAATTAAATAAGATCAAATGATAGATATACCCTTTTTTATTTTTCTTTATCATGCATTTCTTATTTAACATAGGTGGAGATGGGGGTTGGGGTGGATTGAGGAAGGGTGGGGTCTGTTACGTAGTGTACGTGAGGTGGGTGGGTAGGATATAGTTATGGGTGGGATGGGTATGAGTAGGGGTAAGGGTGGGTAGGTTGTGATGTGTAAGATAGGGTAGGGACTAGGGTATATCTATCATTTGATCTTATTTAATTGGGGTAGGAATGGGTGGGTCGGTAGGGTAGGGTAGTGGTGGATGAGTAGGGAGTGATGGATGAAGGGTTGGTAGGGTGGGATGCGTAGGGTAGTGTAATGGTGGCATGAGGTGGCGAGGATATGTGTGGTGTGGGGTGGGGTGGGGTGGGGTGGGTAGGGTGGGATGAGTGGTAGGTAGGGAAAGGTAGATGTGAGTGGGTAGGTGGGTAACATAGGATGGGGTAAGGTGAGGAGCATAGGGTAAGGTGTGGTGGGTAAGGTGTGTATGGAGTTGGTGTGTGGCCATTGTCGGGTAGGTTGTGGGTGAGGGTGATGTGGGTATGGTTGGGGGGGGGGGGGTAGGGATGGTTAGGTAAGGGATAGGTAGGGTAAGGGCGATGTGGGTTGTTTAGGTAGGGTAAGGGTGGGTAGGGTTGGGGGGGGGGGTTTGCGTAGGGAGTTATGAGATTTTAGGTTATGGGTAAATTTGTAATCAGTCATTTTCTATTCTTGAAAGAAATTGAATTTCATCCAGAATGTGTAGTTAATTTTAGCACCCGTTAAATTTAAGATATTTTGAAAATAGAAATTGTTTAAGAATTATTTGGAAATAATGAAATTAGTGTGCAAATTTACTTTTTTTTATTTGAACAAGTGAACAACAACGATATATTAAGAAAAAACTTCTAGCAAGATGCTAGAAGGGGACAAAAAGCCAATACAACAAGAACTAAAGAGACGACTCAATAATCATTAGGTTGGCCTGACAAATGCAACCCAAATTTGTGGAAACGAGTGAACTTGGACAGCTTTTTTCGTTACGAGGGGTGATATGGACAGCCAAAATGAACTAATGGGTCCAAAAAGGCGTGAGCGAAACTAAAAGCGGGTTAAAATGAGTAATTTCCAAAAATAGAAGATTAAATGGGCATAGTTCACCACCACCACTCCTTTTGATTAGCACTACCCATTGTTACAACTTACAAGGCTTATTTGCGAATCAACACCACACACACCGGCAAACCGCCTCATTAACACGATATGTCCACCACCACCAAGATCACACACGCTCTGTCGTTCACCGTGAACCACTGCCGTTTGCTGTTTAACACCATCGTTCATCGTCAACCACCCAAAACTAAAAAATTCAGAAAGTAGAAAAACCAAAAATGAAACTTTGAAAGAGAAGATTAAATTGAATTTAAACCCAAATAAATAAATATAAACAAAAGTTGAAGATGCTATGTAAAGTGGAAAGAAGAGCACATTAGAAAAGTCGAAGTCGAAGTGATGATGTTGGTCAGAAGCTCGTAAGAAATTTTTATGCAAAATGAATTAAAAAGGAAGTTTTTCGTATGTCTCTGACAACATTACACAAACACTACACAAACACATACACATATAAACTAAAGCGTTTAATTTTATAATTTTTATTAATATGGACATTATTATCTATCAATCTATATCTATATCTATATATATTAATAAAAGAAAATGATTCATGCCACGTGTCGTTTCCTCATGGCATCTCAATATCATTTTCCCCCTGTTTCCTAACCATAATTAATCTATTTTAATAATTACATTTCTATATTTAAAAATTCATTATGTATCTCTTCTAATTATTTTTTATATTTTTGTGTTTCCATATTGATTAAAATCTCTAATTAATATTTCGATCTCTCTCCTAATAAATAATTAATGCAGAATTTTAAAAAACAATATTAACATTTCTCATCAATTTAAAATTTTTTATTTACCTAACTTACAAAAAGTAATTAAAAATTCTAATATTTATCATATTAAATAACAACTACTATTTTTTTAGTATTTAGAAAAATTATAAAATAAATCATAATTATGTCTTCTAATTTCATTTTTAAATTTTTTTTCATATAACTAACACCTCTAATTAGTACATTGATCTCTCTTTATAATCACAGACCAATTTAAAAATATCATCGTCAATCTATCACATTAAAGTTTTATTTATCCAATTATCAACAATAACCATTTTTTTAAAGAAAGTCTAAAATAATTTCTAACAGTCTTTTCTGATTATCCTTTTGTTATTTTATTTTCATATAAATAAACTCTCTATTAATACATTGATCTCACTATTTATAATTCATGCACTAATCTATATAAATACTAATATACAAATATGTAAAATTTTTATTTGTTATCTGTTAAAAGATATAAATTGTCATCTTTTACATTTGAAATTTATAAATCGTAACCATTCAATTTATAATAGCCTTCCAAATTAAACTTTTAAAAAATAAAATTAAAAATTGAATGTATTACAATTAAACTATAGTTATCGTCTATTATTATAAAGTTAATAATTTAAATAAAAATAATTTTTATTTTTATTTTTTGTAAAATCCAACCTATGTAATACATGGGTAATAAACTAGTATCTATTAATAAAAGAAAACGTCTAGCGACACGTGTCGCTTCCTCATCTTATCAAAATTTCATTTTCCCGCTCAATTTTCTAGATATAATCCCCCTTAGTTAATTATGTAATTTATATTTAAAATTTAAGTAAAAATACAATCAAGTATTACCTAATTTAACTCCTATAAATAAAAAATGATTTTTAAATGATTTCAATATCTTCCGTATCTAATTTAGCTAACTAGACACTATTTCGTAAATTTAAAAGTTAAATAATGTAGTATTGCTGATGAAATGTTTAATATATTCTTTTAATAAAACTATTTAAATTGTGTTTTATGTAAAACTATTTTTTAATTTTTATTAGTTAAATATAAATAAATCATAAAATAAAGAGTTTTATAACGATAACACATATTAGTACTATTGATACTACAATAAAAAATTTAATAATGTTCATAACGAAAAATAATATTGTTTTTGTAACTTTTTTGGTTATTAAAATAAATATTTTAATATGTAATTTACATTTGTATAGATTTTTGACAAACAATTAATTTATAAATTAAATATCCACGTAATACGTGGGCTAACAACTAGTTATTTTAATAAAGCGTTTAATTTTATAATTTTATATTAATATGGACATTATTATTATTATTATACTAAAAAGTAACAGGTCAACCTAACACATTTAAGTCTAAGTTAATGTAACACCCTCCCTTAACCCGGAAATGCCACGTCAATACAATACACAGGTGGCACATCTCAATAACTCAATTACACATATGTCATAGGATAACTCAGAATCACTATTAATTTAAACTTTCGCACAAATATTGTTTACACATCATTCACTGATTAACAATATCCCATAAGACACAAACACTAACATAATTGATGACACAGGCAGCTGCAATAGTCTTCGCATAACGGCGAGTCTCTGATCAACAAACTCAGCTACTGAACCCTTCACTGAAACCCTGAACACGGAAGACTCGAATACGTAAGCTCGAAAGCTCGTGAGTACTCGAGGGTTAGACTCTGCACAGTAAACACATAGCATGCGAACACGTAGCACATACACACAACACAAGCTCAATCTCTGTCTCTGGCAATCAGCAGTATAAAGCAGGTATGAACGCTCAGCATGAGATCCGAAGCCCTGCACACAATATCACTGAGGGGGACCCTTCCCCAGCTAACGACCGTGCGCACCGGTGGTTAGCCACAACCCTGTAGCACGGGCGCGAACCGGCTACAGGCCCTGCCGTGTATACACGCTCCAAGGACTGTTAGGGACAGTCAACCCGCGCGATCACACATCGCGAATCACCGTCCGTATGGAACTCATCACGGACCCCCGGACTGGATCTCATCTCATGCACATATATCACATATGTGGGAATAGAATCGTACCTGTGGCTCACATCCCTGTCTCATTCACAATACACAGTATACACAATATACACATACACGAAGCTAGCTACACAGCCATGACTCGAAAAACAATCCTGCGGTTTAGAAAAGAACTCGGGTACTCACCTGATCGATCCACTAATCCCGGAATCTCTGACTCGGCTCGGCTCGCTGACTCGTCCCTGAAATCACATAGATCCCAACTCGTTAACACAAATCCACGAACATATATCACAACTCATAATGAACATGAACCCGACTCGGACTCAATTGCAATCCCCAACAGAACCCCGAAAACCCAATCAGAATATGACCCATAACAGACCCGAACCCCCGAAACAATCCCAATCGGAAACCCCGAAAATCCGATCAAAACCCAACCAAAATCCCCAACGAGGCCCGACTCGAAAGCAACCCCTAACGAGACCTTAAAACCCCACGCAGAACCCGGCCCAGCTGCTAACCGCGCCGCGCCCCCTGCAGTCGCGCCGCCCCCTTTCTCTTCTGCGCGTCGCGCCGCGCTTCCCTGCGCGTCGCGCCGCGACTAGGCGCCTGCTCCCAGCTTTGCTCTTCGATGACCATGGCCGAACCAGGGGATTCACAACCCCCACACCCGATTTTAAGCAGCAAAAGACATACAAACTCACACATAACGACCCATAAACCACAGAAACCAAAATCCTCAACATATCACATGTATACTTCAAGATTTAGCTATCAAATTAGGGCCTCTTACCTTTGGAAGCTCAAGAACACAAAGAAGATGAAGATAGCTAAGCAATTCTCACAATTCCTCAATTAAATTGATGTCCAGAGCTGAATTCTTGCTGGAGCTTCTCTCAATTCACACACACACACACACACCTTTAGGAGTTCTCAAAAGGATAAGGAGGAAAAGAGATAAGCGTCTATATGTACGTCCCTATCTCAACCGGTCCCGAACCCATTAACCCGAACCCGATATCACATTTTCACAATTAATATCCTTTTAACCCATGTAACTCCACGAACCCAAATATATAATTAATCCACTAATATTATAACTCGGAGACACGTAACCCATAAACCCGACACGTATAATCCACTACTCGGATCTCATTGGCCCAACACGATAATAATATATTAAGTATCCACTAAAATAATTCCACGCAATTGTCTCGAAATTGGGATGTTACAAATCCTCCCCTCTTAAAAAGATTCCGTCCCCGGAATCTATCGCAACTCATTCGCAACTACACACCTCTCATGTTAACTTCCCGAAAATGTTGACTCATAATCTCGATATAATTCTCAACAACTCTGTCAAATTCGCATTTGAATTCTCAATGTCATAATCATCGCCAATACACCTCTTCACTTTGACCCTCAAGCATGACAATCCTCTCAAATCTCTAACTCGGTTAAACAATCCACTAATAGCTCAGTTAAATCCTCTAATTCCCATACCTGTAACTGATGTATCCTCTATTCACAAAGTCTTCTCGTGGCGTCACCTCATAAGCCACTGGATTCACACATCATCTCAATCCTTCGATCTTCATTCTCTTTCATTACGTACTCGCATGGCTTTGTATAGGTCATCCACTAACACAACACACAAAGACATCTCCATCGAATCACTAAACACAAGCTCATAATCATGGTTAAACTCATAAAAGGATTAAATCCACTATCAATATGATCAATCCACTAGCACATCACAAACACATTCACAAAGATTACTCATATGGCTCACATAACTCAACATGATTAATCCACTAATCATAGCACAATACCCAATCCCAGAACTCTGATAACCCATCTTACCACAATATATCCCATTCTCACACACATACCCAGATATAACAATCCCATATAACCCATACACAATCATTCTACACCTCTGTCACTGAGCCACATAATCACAGACACAATGAAGCAGTCACACACAACAGAACACATAGACTTATCACAGACATAGCCCAATAGCCCGCCCCATAACTGACACATACTCAAAGCAAGCTCAGAAAGACATACCCGAAATCGTATCAACAGCATCTCGAGCTTCCTCTGCAGTCACCTGAAAGACTCGACCCCGCGCCCGAGAATCATAACGACCGGATGACGACGGCTCTGCTCTGGCCCCACTAGAACTCGCACCCCGCACAACTGGTCCCGACTCTGGACAGTCTCGTACTCTGTGCCCCGGTCTCTCACAACGGAAGCACAATGGCTCTGGAACTGTACACATGGCGGCAGCATGCCCCCGCTGACCGCATCGATAACACCTGGGCACACACGACCCACTATGGCGACGGTGACATATCGGGCACTCCCGATCCCCAACCGAACTGTCTCCCCTATCGCCTCCATTTCGAGGCCTCTGCCCTACGCTGCTCTGACTCTGCCCTGTATATCTCGAACTCTGCCTCTGACTCTGACTATCTGATCGCTGGCTCCACCCCGGCCCACTCGACCTCCGCTCCCTATCCCTGTCTCTGTTTCTATCCCGATCTCGTCTGTCTCTTGAACTCTGTCCCGAACGCCGCTCTCTGGAATCGTCTCTAGAATGCCTCCGATCTCTCGAGGACTGCTCAGGAGTCCTCGCACGTCGACTCTGAGAAGATGTCTCCTCCTTCTGCTTGGCTATCTCCCGCTCCCTTATGCGGGCCATCTCTAATGCTCTGGTAAAAATAGAAGTCTCGTGCATCCCGACGAACTCCATGATATCCGCTCGTAGTCCATCAACAAACGCATCGATTCTTCGCTGCTCAGTGGCGATGTAATGAGTTGCAAACTGGGAGTACTCATTGAACCGGTCCACGTACTACTGCACCGTCATCTCTCCCTGCTGTAGGTGAAGGAATCACCGCTCCATCTCTCGCCTCTCGTCTCTCGGGATATACTGTAGCTCGAACACAGCCCTGAACTGATCCCACGTCATCGCATACGCCGCAGAAGATGTCATTGCTGACTCTATAGACTGTCACCACTGTGACGCCCCTCCCCTCAACAGATAGGTCGCATAACCGACAATATCTCTCGGCTCCACGTGCGCAACTCTAAAGGAAGCCTCCACCTCACGTTCCCATGCCATAGCCATCCCTGGCTCACCCCCACCTCTAAACTCTGGCGGATTCCCGGTCATGAAATCCTTGAACGAACCCCCTTGCCGAGACGTAGATGAAGAGGCACCCGTACCCGTATCCTGACCACTCCCAGCACGTGGTCCCATACCCTGATCCTGTTCCCGCTCATGCTCTCTCTGTTGCCTGTAAAACTCAGTCAATACCCCTAAAAGCTCTGACTTGCGAATGAACTCGTCCCCTGCCGGCTTGCCCGCGCCGGATCCCTCGCCTTGATCTGCCATAACTGTAGGTCCCGAGAGGTTCCCAAAGTATATAGCTTTAAGCTGTAGAGGGGGGGGGGTGAATACAGCAATTTAAAAACTACACACTATTTTCTCAATGTTTGTATGTATTATCAACAATTTGTTAATTACAAACAAGCTTGAATGCGGAATAGTTCAAGCTGAGATGACAGATACAACAGTATGTTCACTAGTCTAAGACAAACTCAAACTAGTATACAATGAATACACTCACTAAGAAGCACTCACTGGGTTTTCAAGACTTTAAGGGAACAACTTATGTAAAACAGCTTAGACACACAGATACTGAATTACACAGCAGACTTGCATGCATGAAAAGCACACTTGCACGTTCACTCTTGGTTTCAGCACTTAGCTTTTTTCACCCTTCTTTCTGTCCTTAGAAGCTTCCTTTTATACTCATTCAGAGGATCTAAGAGAAACATCTTCATTGGACGGAATGAAAAGGAGAAGTCTTGTTGAAAAGACAACATAACCTTTTCTGCATTTTTCTGAAAAGCAGACTTGTCTTCACATGTGCAGAACTTTTGTCTTTTTACTTTGTCTACTGTTGCATTGCCTTTAACTAATTTAGGAATGTCAACTTTGCGTCTTTCTTCCTTGTAAAGGCCTATTTTGATATAAGAAAAAGGTCTGTCACCCTTTTTCAAATACCCTTTTGTCTTCATGTTACAGAACAGCTTGGGCAGGCTAAGCAGTTCTGTTTTCCACTTTGTCTTCGACTTTGTAAACTGATCTTGTAGTAAAAACAATACATGATGACTTGGAAACATATTCCATAAAGTGTTTAGCCTGTTCACAAAGAACAGGTTCTGTTCACAAAGAACAGAACACTTTAAAATTGCCCAAGCTGCTCACCAGTGTAGAGCAGCGTAGACAGTTTATGTCCAGCCTGTTCAGCAGACAGAACAGCTTGGACAAACTGTCTTAGTTGCAACACATGCAACACATAGAACAGCTTATGACTAATATTGCAAATCATTTTCAGGCTTTAATAAGGCATATAACAGGCCTTAAATTTAACCTTCAAACGCATCAACAGGTTTGAATATAAATCTCCCCCTCAGATGTAGAACAGGTTTGACTGAGGCCTTTTTGTGCCTAACAATCTCCCCCTGTTTGAAATAACCAGTCTAAGCTGGTCTTATCAAAAATCACTATATATTTTTACAGTACATTTGCTGAAATAAAATTACAACATCAACATAAAGTAAAAGATCAGTTTATATATACACTGAATTTTGATTACATTAGAACAACACATGTTCTTACAAAAGTACAACTAATGTACTAAAGTATTTTACAATTAATGTAAAAGGAATTACAACATATGTAACATAAAGTACAACTAATGTACATTGGACTGTTTTTGTTGGGAGCAGAAAACGGTAAGCCTGTCCAACTTATGGACAGCTTCTATTCTTCACCTGCCCAGATGGCAGGTGGACTTCACTACACTGGAGGAGGATCCTGAAACATCTTTTCCAGTTCTTCTCTTGTATCCTCAAGTTCCTCAACTTCACTCCTGATAACCATGAACTTGGGATCATTGAGCTCACCTCTTTCATAGAAGCCTCTAAGCTGATCCCAGACGGCTGCTCTCCATTTGCTAGACTGCCTAAATGAAGCTGCAAGTCTTAAGGCAGCAAGTTGTCTCAGATCAACTTTGTACAGCTCTGAGGCTCTTTGGAAGCACTTCTTCTAAGTTAGGGGATCTACAAAGAATAACCCCAGCTCAGGTTCTTCAATAATCTTGCCATCCTCAAACTCTATTCCTTTAGGCAGGCTATGATCAACTCCTTTTATTTCAATGGCATAGTTGCCCTGTTCAATTAGTGTAAGGAGTAGCTCCATCTCTGTATCCTTCTTTGTTCTCCTGGCCTTTATTTTTGGATGTGTCACAAAGACACCTTCACTAACTTCCTTAGATATCAGGCCAAGATCCTTTACTCTTTCCATCAACTTCTTGACATATGCCCTGATTTCTTTAGCAGTTTCAGACTTTGATTCACTCAGGGAAACTGCCAGCTCAATCCACTCCCTGTATCCCATCTGAGCTACATCAGTGTGGTCATAAGTTTCCAATTCTGGGCCTGTTGCACCCATCCTTGTTATTTTAAGCTTCCACTGACTGCCTTTCCTTGATATAGGGACAGCTTTGACAATTGCTTCCTTGGCTAGCCTTCTTTTAGCAACATCATTAAACTTTTTCCTAGCCAAGTTGTCAAAATGGTATTGAGCTCTTGCATGGGGTACTGTTGATTTGGTCACAGAGACCTGAGTACCTTTCTCTACTTCCTTCTCTTTCTCCCCTGCTGATTGTCTAGCAGCTTCCATTATTTTCTTTTGCACCTCCAAGGTAGACATTTTAATTTTCTTTGCTTCTTGGAGTGCAAAGGATTTAGCAGCTTTAGCAGATTCTTCTTCTTTTTTCTCAATTCTTCCAGAGCTTGAAGTTGTTCTTCTCTAAACTCAAAGTACTTGTGCATAGGAAGACCCATCTCTTTAGCCCTGGCCTTGTGAAATTGAATTTCTGCCTGTTTCTGCTGTATGGGATCATCAGCTGCCTTTTCTTTTCCTTTAGCTGCTGCTGTAGTGACAGCAGCCTCAGGAATTTCCTCTTCTTCTTCTTCTTCTTCAGTTAGAATTAAGTGCCTCCTTTTTCTGCTAGGCCTGTCCTCAGAAATGACTTCCTCCCCCTTAGACTGAGCAGGGTTTGGAGAGACAGCCTGAGTAGGCATAGCAGCTTGAGAGGCACCTTCAGCTGTACCTGTTTCAAAGACATCTGCTGGCTGTCCAGTGTGAGTTGCAGACACTGGTATCTCCTTAGGAGAAGAAGTTTTCTCCCCCTTAGACTTAGTCTTCGAGGCAGATGACTTCTCCCCCTTTGAAGGAGATGAAGCAGCGACTTCAACACCTGGTCTGCCTGAAGACACAAAGTCAGCAGGCTTGCTAGCAGGTTTAGCAGAAGGTGTAGGACCAACAAGGCTAGTCACTAAGTAAGCCAAGTTATCCTTCACCTCAGTAAGCTGGGAAAGACAGGTCTGAAGAGAAGTGGAGTGGGAATCAGCAAGGGATGTGAGCTTAACAATGTTTTCCCTGTTAGACGCTGTGAACAGCAGAGTTTGTAGCTGTGCAAGATGAAGTTCTAGAGAATCTTGCACATCAGCAAGATCTGATGACACAGAGTTAGAAAGGGAGCTAATTATAGTTTGTAAGCTAGCCAGAGTGGCTGGAAGGGTAGAGTTGCAAGAAGTGAGAAGTGATGACAGCTGTTGGGAAATAGCTGTCATTGAGGACACAGAGTCCTGCTGAATGGAAAGAATAGAGGAGAGGGAGGTGGACACAGTTTGCAGCTGAGCAGTGAGTGCTAACAGCTGTGGAGAGGAATCAGGTTGTGGAGTGGTAGGGAAAGAGGCCTTGAACGAATCAAAGAACCCCTGAAGCTGTGCAGACACAGAGTCTGATATGATGGAGGGTAGAAAGTGCATGGTGTTTTCCAAAGAACCAACTTTGTTGGTCATCAAAGAAAGCTGATCCTTCAAAGGCAGGTCTTTGGGAGATGGAGGTGTATGGGTAGATTGTTTTGAGTGGGTAGATGGAGAGGAAGATGATGAGGCTGGTGTTTGAGGATGTGATGGAGAGGGAAGAGGGACTTTGGACAGAAGCTCCATAGCCTGGGCAAAAGTAAGATGGCCCAGGTTGGAGGGATCAAGAGGTCCTTCAGCAGCGGCTGTAGCTGCATCACCAGGAGAAAGGGATGATGTTTGGGGCCTTTCAGATGCTGCTTGTGTTGCAACACCCTCATGAAGACCAGTGGTGGTTCCCTCTGCAGTGCCTTGGTCTAAAGACACCTCATCATTGGGAGATGGGATATGCATTTCAACATCAG
>JAANYP010001059.1:0-49544 GCA_020465985.1 Centrapalus pauciflorus | reverse complement strand
GTGACCGAATGGTTGCAATCAGCCACACACCCATAAAAGTAAAGTGGTCATTGCATGGACAATAGTTACAAAAAATACAAGTTTACCTCACTTAAAAGTGCACATGGTCACACTTTTTAACATCTACGACCACATTTAGCATAATTTTATGTGACCAAAGCCCACAACGACACACTCGTTGTGTGACCAAATGGTTGCAATCAGCCACAAACACATAAAAATAAAGTGGCCATGGCATGGACAATACACAAAATACAAGTTTACTTCACTTAAAAGAGCCTATGATCACAGTTTTTAACACCTACGGCCACATTTGGCATAATTTTATGTGACCAAAGCCCACAACAAGACACTCGTTGTGTGACCAAATGGTTGCAATCAGCCACACACAAAAAAATAAAGTGGCCATTGCATGGACAATAGTCAAACAAAATACAGGTTTACCTGACTTAAAAGAGAATATGGTCACACTTTTTAACACCTACGGCCACATTTGGCATAATATTACGTGACCAAAGCACACAACAAGACACTCATTGTGTGACCAAATGGTTGCAATCAGCCACACACAAATAAAGATAAAGTGGCCATTGCATGGACAATAGTCACACAAAATACAAGTTTACCTCACTTAAAAGAGCATATGGTCACACTTTTTAACACCTACGGCCACATTTGGCATAATTTTATGTGACCAAAGCCCACAACAACAAACTCGTTGTGTGATCAAATGGTTGCAATCAGCCACACCCCATCATAAAAATAAAGTGGTCATTGCATGGACAATAGACACACAAAATAGTTACTACTCTTTAAAGAGCATATGATCACACTTTTTAACACCTACGGCCACATTTGGCATAATTTTATGTAACCAAAGCCCCCAACAAGACACTCGTTGTGTGACCGAACGGTTGCAATCAGCCACACACACATAAAAATAAAGTGGCCATTGCATGGACAATAGTTATACAAAATACATGTTTACCTCACGTAAAAGAGCGTACGGTCACACTTTTAAACACCAACGGCCACATTTGGCATAATTTTATTAGACCAAATCCCACAACAAGACACTCGTTGTGTGACCAAATGGTTGCAATCAACCACACAAAAATTAAAATAAATTGGACATTGTATGGACAATAGTCACACAAAATACAAGTTTACCTGTCTTAAAAGAGTATATGGTCACACTTTTTAACATCTACGACCACATTTAGAATAATTTTATGTGACCAAAGCCCACAACAACTCACTCGTTGTCTAACCAAATGGTTGCAATCAGCCACACACACATAAAAATAAAGTGGCCTTTGCATGGACAATAGTCACACAAAATACAAGTTTACCTCACTTAAAAGAGCATATGATCACACTTTTTAACACCTACGACCACATTTGGCATATTTTTATGTGACCAAAGCCCACAAATAGACACTCGTTGTGTGACCAAATGGTTGCAATCAGCCACACACACATAAAAATAAAGTGGCCATTGCATGGACAATAGTCAGACAAAATACAGGTTTACCTCACTTAAAAGAGAATATGGTCACACTTTTTAACACCTACGGCCACATTTGGCATAATATTAGGTGACCAAAGCACACAACAAGACACTCATTGTGTGACCAAATGGTTGCAATCAGCCACACACAAATAAAAATAAAGTGGCCATTGCATAGACAATAGTCACACAAAATACAAGTTTAACTCACTTAAAAGAGCATATGGTCACACTTTTTAACACCTATGGCCACATTTGGCATAATTTTATGTAACCAAAGCCCACAAATAGACACTCGTTGTGTGACCGAATGGTTGCAATCAGCCACACACACAAAAAAATAAAGTGACCATTGCATGGACAATAGTTACACAAAATACAAGTATATCTCACGTAAAAGAGCATACGGTCACACTTTTAAACACCAACGGCCACATTTGGCATAATTTTATGTTACCAAAGCCCACAACAACACACTCGTCGGGTGACCAAATGGTTGAAATCAGCCACACACAAAAAAATAAAGTGGCTATTGCATGGGAAATAGTCACACAACATATAGGTTTACCTCCCTTAAAAGAGAATATGTTCACACTTTTTAACACCTACGGCCACATTTGGCATAATATTAGGTGACCAAAGCACACAACAAGACACTCATTGTGTGACCAAATGGTTGCAATCAGCCACACACAAATAAAAATAAAGTGGCCATTGCATAGACAATAGTCACACAAAATACAAGTTTACCTCACTTAAAAGAGCATATGGTCACACTTTAAAACACCAACGGCCACAATTAGCATAATTTTATGTGACCAAAGCCCACAACAACACACTCGTTGTCTGATCAAATGGTTGCAATCAGCCACACACGTATAAAAATAAAGTGGCCATGGCATGAACAATATACAAAGTACAGGTTTACCTGACTTAAAAGAGAATATGGTCACACTTTTTAACACCTACGGCCACATGTGGCATAATATTACGTGACCAAAGCACACAACAAGACACTCATTGTGTGACCAAATGGTTGCAATCAGCCACACACAAATAAAGATAAAGTGGCCATTGCATGGACAATAGTCACACAAAATACAAGTTTACCTCACTTAAAAGAGCATATGGTCACACTTTTTAACACCTACGGCCACATTTGGCATAATTTTATGTGACCAAAGCCCACAACAACAAACTCGTTGTGTGATCAAATGGTTGCAATCAGCCACACCCCATCATAAAAATAAAGTGGTCATTGCATGGACAATAGACACACAAAATAGTTACTACTCTTTAAAGAGCATATGATCACACTTTTTAACACCTACGGCCACATTTGGCATAATTTTATGTAACCAAAGCCCCCAACAAGACACTCGTTGTGTGACCGAACGGTTGCAATCAGCCACACACACATAAAAATAAAGTGGCCATTGCATGGACAATAGTTATACAAAATACATGTTTACCTCACGTAAAAGAGCGTATGGTCACACTTTTAAACACCAACGGCCACATTTGGCATAATTTTATTAGACCAAATCCCACAACAAGACACTCGTTGTGTGACCAAATGGTTGCAATCAACCACACACAAATTAAAATAAATTGGACATTGTATGGACAATAGTCACACAAAATACAAGTTTACCTGTCTTAAAAGAGTATATGGTCACACTTTTTAACATCTACGACCACATTTAGAATAATTTTATGTGACCAAAGCCCACAACAACTCACTCGTTGTCTAACCAAATGGTTGCAATCAGCCACACACACATAAAAATAAAGTGGCCTTTGCATGGACAATAGTCACACAAAATACAAGTTTACCTCACTTAAAAGAGCATATGATCACACTTTTTAACACCTACGACCACATTTGGCATATTTTTATGTGACCAAAGCCCACAAATAGACACTCGTTGTGTGACCAAATGGTTGCAATCAGCCACACACACATAAAAATAAAGTGGCCATTGCATGGACAATAGTCAGACAAAATACAGGTTTACCTCACTTAAAAGAGAATATGGTCACACTTTTTAACACCTACGGCCACATTTGGCATAATATTAGGTGACCAAAGCACACAACAAGACACTCATTGTGTGACCAAATGGTTGCAATCAGCCACACACAAATAAAAATAAAGTGGCCATTGCATAGACAATAGTCACACAAAATACAAGTTTAACTCACTTAAAAGAGCATATGGTCACACTTTTTAACACCTATGGCCACATTTGGCATAATTTTATGTAACCAAAGCCCACAAATAGACACTCGTTGTGTGACCGAATGGTTGCAATCAGCCACACACACAAAAAAATAAAGTGACCATTGCATGGGCAATAGTTACACAAAATACAAGTATACCTCACGTAAAAGAGCATACGGTCACACTTTTAAAAACCAACGGCCACATTTGGCATAATTTTATGTTACCAAAGCCCACAACAACACACTCGTCGGGTGACCAAATGGTTGAAATCAGTCACACACAAAAAAATAAAGTGGCTATTGCATGGGCAATAGTCACACAACATATAGGTTTACCTCCCTTAAAAGAGAATATGTTCACACTTTTTAACACCTACGGCCACATTTGGCATAATATTAGGTGACCAAAGCACACAACAAGACACTCATTGTGTGACCAAATGGTTGCAATCAGCCACACACAAATAAAAATAAAGTGGCCATTGCATAGACAATAGTCACAAAAGATACAAGTTTACCTCACTTAAAAGAGCATATGGTCACACTTTAAAACACCAACGGCCACAATTAGCATAATTTTATGTGACCAAAGCCCACAACAACACACTCGTTGTCTGATCAAATGGTTACAATCAGCCACACACGTATAAAAATAAAGTGGCCATGGCATGAACAATATACAAAGTACAAGTTTACCTCACTTAAAAGAGCCTATGATCACACTTTTTAACACCTACGGCCACATTTGGCATAATTTTATGTGACCAAAGCCCACAACAAGACACTCATTGTGTGACCAAATGGTTGCAATCAGCCACACACAAATAAAAATAAAGTGGCCATTGCATGGACAATAGTCACACAAAATACAAGTTTACCTCACTTAAAAGAGCATATGGTCACACTTTTTAACACCTATGGCCACATTTTGCATAATTTTATGTAACCAAAGCCCACAACAAGACACTCGTTGTGTGACCGAATGGTTGCAATCAGCCACACACACAAAAAAATAAAGTGACCATTGCATGGACAATAGTTACACAAAATACAAGTATACCTCACCTAAAAGAGCATACGGTCACACTTTTAAACACCAACGGCCACATTTGGCATAATTTTATGTGACCAAATCCCACAACAAGACACTCGTTGTGTGACCAAATGGTTGCAATCACCCACACACAAATTAAAATAAAGCGGCCATTGCATGGACAATAGTTACACAAAATACAAGTTTACCTCTCTTAAAAAAGCATATGGTGACACTTTTTAACATCTACGGCCACATTTAGCATAATTGTATTTGACCAAAGCCCACAACAACACACTCGTTGTCTGACCAAATGGTTGCAATCACCGACACACACATAAAAATAAAGTGGTCATTGCATGGACAATAGTCACACAAAATACAAGTTTACCTCACTTAAAAGAGCATATGATCACACTTTATAACACCTACGACCACATTTGGAGTATTTTTATGTGACCAAAGCCCACAAATAGACACTCGTTGTGTGACCAAATGGTTGCAATCAGCCACACACACATAAAAATAAAGTGGCCATTGCATGGACAATAGGTACACAAAATACAAGTTTACCTCACGTATAATATAATACGGTCACACTTTTAAACACCTACGGTCACATTTGGCATATTTTTATGTGACCAAAGCCCACAAATAGACACTCGTTGTGTGACCGAATGGTTGCAATCACCCACAAACAAATTAAAATAAGAGGCCAATGTATGGACAATAGTCACACAAAATACAAGTTTACCTCACTTAAAAGAGCATATGGTCACCTTTTTAACATCTACGACCACTTTTAGAATAATTTTATGTGACCAAAGCCCACAACAACACACACGTTGTCTGACCAAATGGTTGCAATCAGCCACTCAAACATAAAAATAAAGTGGTCATTGCATGGACAATAGACACACAAAATACAAGTTTACCTCTCTTAAAAGAGCATATGATCACACTTTTTAACACCTACGGCCACATTTGGCATAATTTGATGTGACCAAATCCCACAACAAGACACTCGTTATGTGACCGAATGGTTGCAATCAGCCACACACCCATTAAAATAAAGTGGCAATTGCATGGACAATAGTTACACAAAATACAAGTTTGCCTCACTTAAAAGTGCACATGGTCACCCTTTTTAACATCTACGACCACATTTAGCATAATTTTATGTGACCAAAGCCCACAACAACACACTAGTTGTCTTACCAAATGGTTGCAATCAGCCACACACACATAAAAATAAAGTGGCCATGGCATGGACAATACACAAAATACAAGTTTACCTCACTTAAAAGAGCCTATGATCACACTTTTTAACACCTACGACCACATTTAGCATAATTTTATGTGACCAAACCCCACAACAAGACACTCGTTGTATGACCAAATGGTTGCAATCAACCAAACACCCATAAAAATAAAGTGGCCATTGCATGGACAATACACAAAATACAAGTTTACCTCTCTTAAAAGAGCATATGATCACACTTTTTAACACCTACGGCCACATTTGGCATAATTTGATGTGACCAAATCCCACAACAAGACACTCATTGTGTGACCGAATGGTTGCAATCACCCAAACACCCATAAAAATAAAGTGGCCATTGCATGGACAATAGTTACACAAAATACAAGTTTGCCTCACTTAAAAGTGCACATGGTGACACTTTTTAACACCTACGACCACATTTAGCATAATTTTATGTGACCAAAGCCCACAACAACACACTAGTTGTCTGACCAAATGGTTGCAATCAGCCACACACACATAAAAATAAAGTGGCCATGGCATGGACAATACACAAAATACAAGTTTACCTCACTTAAAAGAGCCTATGATCACACTTTTTAACACCTACGACCACATTTGGCATAATTTTATGTGACCAAACCCCACAACAAGACACTCGTTGTTTGACCAAATGGTTGCAATCAGCCACGCACAAAAAAATAAAGTGGCCATTGCATGGACAATAGTCACACAAAATATAGGTTTACCTCACTTAAAAGAGAATATGGTCACACTTTTTAACACCTACGGCCACATTTGGCATAATATTATGAGACCAAAGCACACAACAAGACACTCATTGTGTGACCAAATGATTGCAATCAGCCACACACAAATAAAAATAAAGTGGCCATTGCATGGACAATAGTCACACAAAATACAAGTTTACCTCACCTAAAAGAGCATATGATCACACTTTTTAACACCTACGACCACATTTGGCATATTTTTATGTGACAAAAGCCCACAAATAGACACTCGTTGTGTGACCAAATGGTTGCAATCAACCACACACACATAAAAATAAAGTGGCCATTGCATGGAAAATAGTCACACAAAATACAATTACCTCACTTAAAAGAGAATATGGTCACATTTTTTAACACCTACGGCCACATTTGGCATAAGTTTATGTAACCAAAGCCCCCAACAAGACACTCGTTGTGTGACCGAATGGTTGCAATCAGCCACACACACATAAAAATAAAGTGGCCATTGCATGGACAATAGTTATACAAAATACAAGTTTACCTCACGTAAAAGAGCGTACGGTCACACTTTTAAACACCAACGGCCACATTTGGCATAATTTTATGAGACCAAATCCCACAACAAGACACTCGTTGTGTGACCAAATGGTTGCAATAAACCACACACAAATTAAAATAAATTGGACATTGTATGGACAATAGTCAAACAAAATACAAGTTTACCTCACTTAAAAGAGTATATGGTCACACTTTTTAACATCTATGACCACATTTAGAATAATTTTATGTGACCAAAGCCCACAACAACACACTCGTTGTCTGACCAAATGGTTGCAATCAGCCACACAGACATAAAAATAAAGTGGCCATTGCATGGACAATAGTCACATAAAATACAAGTTTACCTCACCTAAAAGAGCATATGATCACACTTTTTAACACCTACTACCACATTCGGCATATTTTTATGTGACAAAAGCCCACAAATAGACACTCGTTGTGTGACCAAATGGTTGCAATCAGCCACACACACATAAAAATAAAGTGGCCATTGCATGGAAAGTAGTCACACAAAATACAATTACCTCACTTAAAAGAGAATATGGTCACACTTTTTAACACCTACGGCCACATATGGCATAATATTACGTGACCAAAGCACACAACAAGACACTCATTGTGTGACCAAATGGTTGCAATCAGCCACACACCGATAAAAATAATGTGGCCATTGAATGGACAATAGGTACAGTCACACTTTTAAACACGTATGGTCAGATTTGGCATAACTTTATGTGACCAAATCCCACAACAAGACACTCGTTGTGTGACCGAATGGTTGCAATCAGCCACACACCCATAAAAGTAAAGTGGTCATTGCATGGACAATAGTTACAAAAAATACAAGTTTACCTCACTTAAAAGTGCACATGGTCACACTTTTTAACATCTACGACCACATTTAGCATAATTTTATGTGACCAAAGCCCACAACGACACACTCGTTGTGTGACCAAATGGTTGCAATCAGCCACACACACATAAAAATAAAGTGGCCATGGCATGGACAATACACAAAATACAAGTTTACCTCCCTTAAAAGAGCCTATGATCACAGTTTTTAACACCTACGGCCACATTTGGCATAATTTTATGTGATCAAAGCCCACAACAAGACACTCGTTGTGTGACCAAATGGTTGCAGTCAGCCACACACAAAAAAATAAAGTGGCCATTGCATGGACAATAGTCAAACAAAATACAGGTTTACCTGACTTAAAAGAGAATATGGCCACACTTTTTAACACCTACGGCCACATTTGGCGTAATATTACGTGACCAAAGCACACAACAAGACACTCATTGTGTGACCAAATGGTTGCAATCACCGACACACACATAAAAATAAAGTGGTCATTGCATGGACAATAGTCACACAAAATACAAGTTTACCTCACTTAAAAGAGCATATGATCACACTTTATAACACCTACGACCACATTTGGCATATTTTTATGTGACCAAAGCCCACAAATAGACACTCGTTGTGTGACCAAATGGTTGCAATCAGCCACACACACATAAAAATAAAGTGGCCATTGCATGGACAATAGGTACACAAAATACAAGTTTACCTCACGTATAATATAATACGGTCACACTTTTAAACACCTACGGTCACATTTGGCATATTTTTATGTGACCAAAGCCCACAAATAGACACTCGTTGTGTGACCGAATGGTTGCAATCACCCACAAACAAATTAAAATAAGAGGCCAATGTATGGACAATAGTCACACAAAATACAAGTTTACCTCACTTAAAAGAGCATATGGTCACCTTTTTAACATCTACGACCACTTTTAGAATAATTTTATGTGACCAAAGCCCACAACAACACACTCGTTGTCTGACCAAATGGTTGCAATCAGCCACTCAAACATACAAATAAAGTGGTCATTGCATGGACAATAGACACACAAAATACAAGTTTACCTCTCTTAAAAGAGCATATGATCACACTTTTTAACACCTACGGCCACATTTGGCATAATTTGATGTGACCAAATCCCACAACAAGACACTCGTTGTGTGACCGAATGGTTGCAATCAGCCACACACCCATTAAAATAAAGTGGCCATTGCATGGACAATAGTTACACAAAATACAAGTTTGCCTCACTTAAAAGTGCACATGGTCACCCTTTTTAACATCTACGACCACATTTAGCATAATTTTATGTGACCAAAGCCCACAACAACACACTAGTTGTCTTACCAAATGGTTGCAATCAGCCACACACACATAAAAATAAAGTGGCCATGGCATGGACAATACACAAAATACAAGTTTACCTCACTTAAAAGAGCCTATGATCACACTTTTTAACACCTACGACCACATTTAGCATAATTTTATGTGACCAAACCCCACAACAAGACACTCGTTGTATGACCAAATGGTTGCAATCAGCCAAACACCCATAATAATAAAGTGGCCATTGCATGGACAATACACAAAATACAAGTTTACCTCTCTTAAAAGAGCATATGATCACACTTTTTAACACCTACGGCCACATTTGGCATAATTTGATGTGACCAAATCCCACAACAAGACACTCATTGTGTGACCGAATGGTTGCAATCAGCCAAACACCCATAAAAATAAAGTGGCCATTGCATGGACAATAGTTACACAAAATACAAGTTTGCCTCACTTAAAAGTGCACATGGTGACACTTTTTAACACCTACGACCACATTTAGCATAATTTTATGTGACCAAAGCCCACAACAACACACTAGTTGTCTGACCAAATGGTTGCAATCAGCCACACACACATAAAAATAAAGTGGCCATGGCATGGACAATACACAAAATACAAGTTTACCTCACTTAAAAGAGCCTATGATCACACTTTTTAACACCTACGACCACATTTGGCATAATTTTATGTGACCAAACCCCACAACAAGACACTCGTTGTTTGACCAAATGGTTGCAATCAGCCACGCACAAAAAAATAAAGTGGCCATTGCATGGACAATAGTCACACAAAATATAGGTTTACCTCACTTAAAAGAGAATATGGTCACACTTTTTAACACCTACGGCCACATTTGGCATAATATTATGAGACCAAAGCACACAACAAGACACTCATTGTGTGACCAAATGATTGCAATCAGCCACACACAAATAAAAATAAAGTGGCCATTGCATGGACAATAGTCACACAAAATACAAGTTTACCTCACCTAAAAGAGCATATGATCACACTTTTTAACACCTACGACCACATTTGGCATATTTTTATGTGACAAAAGCCCACAAATAGACACTCGTTGTGTGACCAAATGGTTGCAATCAACCACACACACATAAAAATAAAGTGGCCATTGCATGGAAAATAGTCACACAAAATACAATTACCTCACTTAAAAGAGAATATGGTCACATTTTTTAACACCTACGGCCACATTTGGCATAAGTTTATGTAACCGAAGCCCCCAACAAGACACTCGTTGTGTGACCGAATGGTTGCAATCAGCCACACACACATAAAAATAAAGTGGCCATTGCATGGACAATAGTTATACAAAATACAAGTTTACCTCACGTAAAAGAGCGTACGGTCACACTTTTAAACACCAACGGCCACATTTGGCATAATTTTATGAGACCAAATCCCACAACAAGACACTCGTTGTGTGACCAAATGGTTGCAATAAACCACACACAAATTAAAATAAATTGGACATTGTATGGACAATAGTCAAACAAAATACAAGTTTACCTCACTTAAAAGAGTATATGGTCACACTTTTTAACATCTATGACCACATTTAGAATAATTTTATGTGACCAAAGCCCACAACAACACACTCGTTGTCTGACCAAATGGTTGCAATCAGCCACACAGACATAAAAATAAAGTGGCCATTGCATGGACAATAGTCACATAAAATACAAGTTTACCTCACCTAAAAGAGCATATGATCACACTTTTTAACACCTACTACCACATTCGGCATATTTTTATGTGACAAAAGCCCACAAATAGACACTCGTTGTGTGACCAAATGGTTGCAATCAGCCACACACACATAAAAATAAAGTGGCCATTGCATGGAAAGTAGTCACACAAAATACAATTACCTCACTTAAAAGAGAATATGGTCACACTTTTTAACACCTACGGCCACATATGGCATAATATTACGTGACCAAAGCACACAACAAGACACTCATTGTGTGACCAAATGGTTGCAATCAGCCACACACCGATAAAAATAATGTGGCCATTGAATGGACAATAGGTACAGTCACACTTTTAAACACGTATGGTCAGATTTGGCATAACTTTATGTGACCAAATCCCACAACAAGACACTCGTTGTGTGACCGAATGGTTGCAATCAGCCACACACCCATAAAAGTAAAGTGGTCATTGCATGGACAATAGTTACAAAAAATACAAGTTTACCTCACTTAAAAGTGCACATGGTCACACTTTTTAACATCTACGACCACATTTAGCATAATTTTATGTGACCAAAGCCCACAACGACACACTCGTTGTGTGACCAAATGGTTGCAATCAGCCACACACACATAAAAATAAAGTGGCCATGGCATGGACAATACACAAAATACAAGTTTACCTCCCTTAAAAGAGCCTATGATCACAGTTTTTAACACCTACGGCCACATTTGGCATAATTTTATGTGACCAAAGCCCACAACAAGACACTCGTTGTGTGACCAAATGGTTGCAGTCAGCCACACACAAAAAAATAAAGTGGCCATTGCATGGACAATAGTCAAACAAAATACAGGTTTACCTGACTTAAAAGAGAATATGGCCACACTTTTTAACACCTACGGCCACATTTGGCATAATATTACGTGACCAAAGCACACAACAAGACACTCATTGTGTGACCAAATGGTTGCAATCAGCCACACACAAATAAAAATAAAGTGGCCATTGCATGGACAATAGTCACACAAAATACAAGTTTACCTCACTTAAAAGAGCATATGGTCACACTTTTTAACACCTACGGCCACATTTGGCATAATTTTATGTGACCAAAGCCCACAACAACAAACTCGTTGTGTGATCAAATGGTTGCAATCAGCCACACCCCATCATAAAAATAAAGTGGTCATTGCATGGACAATAGACACACAAAATAGTTACCACTCTTTAAAGAGCATATGATCACACTTTTTAACACCTACGGCCACATTTGGCATAATTTTATGTAACCAAAGCCCCCAACAAGACACTCGTTGTGTGACCGAATGGTTGCAATCAGCCACACACACATAAAAATAAAGTGGTCATTGCATGGACAATAGTTATACAAAATACAAGTTTACCTCACGTAAAAGAGCGTACGGTCACACTTTTAAACACCAACGGCCACATTTGGCATAATTTTATTAGACCAAATCCCACAACAAGACACTCGTTGTGTGACCAAATGTTTGCAATCAACCACACACAAATTAAAATAAATTGGACATTGTATGGACAATAGTCACACAAAATACAAGTTTACCTCTCTTAAAAGAGTATATGGTCACACTTTTTAACATCTACGACCACATTTAGAATAATTTTATGTGACCAAAGCCCACAACAACAAACTCGTTGTCTGACCAAATGGTTGCAATCAGACACACACACAAAAAAATAAAGTGGCCATTGCATTGACAATAGTCACACAAAATACAAGTTTACCTCACCTAAAAGAGCATATGATCACACTTTTTAACACCTACGACCACATTTGGCATATTTTTATGTGACAAAAGCCCACAAATAGACACTCGTTGTGTGACCAAATGGTTGCAATCAGCCACACACACATAAAAATAAAGTGGCCATTGCATGGAAAATAGTCACACAAAATACAATTACCTCACTTAAAAGAGAATATGGTCACACTTTTTAACACCTACGGCCACATATGGCATAATATTACGTGACCAAAGCACACAACAAGACACTCATTGTGTGACCAAATGGTTGCAATCAGCCACACACCGATAAAAATAAAGTGGCCATTGCATGGACAATAGGTACAGTCACCCTTTTAAACACCTACGGTCACATTTGGCATAACTTTATGTGACCAAATCCCACAACAAGACACTCGTTGTGTGACCGAATGGTTGCAATCAGCCACACACCCATAAAAGTAAAGTGGTCATTGCATGGACAGTAGTTACAAAAAATACAAGTTTACCTCACTTAAAAGTGCACATGGTCACACTTTTTAACATCTACGACCACATTTAGCATAATTTTATGTGACCAAAGCCCACAACGACACACTCGTTGTGTGACCAAATGGTTGCAATCAGCCACACACACATAAAAATAAAGTGGCCATGGCATGGACAATACACAAAATACAAGTTTACTTCACTTAAAAGAGCCTATGATCACAGTTTTTAACACCTACGGCCACTGTAAGGTCTACGACTGCAAGATCTATCTAGACGCGGATCCGTGAACGAGTGCGGAATCCTCGTTGACGGTTAGACGGACAACTCTCAACCAACGGAACACGGAGACTATTAGACGCTGAACGAACGACACACGAACGATCCTACGAACTAAAATCTCTCCGAAACGGCACTCACCTAGCTGATAAACTCGAGATCGCCTCTTGCTTAATTCCTCACGAATTCTGCAAAAAGTCTCTTAATGATTCGAGTCTATCCCTAATTATAGACCCTGATTCAAGTCTGTTGTGGGCCAACCTCGAATCTGGCCCAAGGCCCATTCGAGTCTGTCCATATTGACAGTCTCGAATCTAGCCTTCTTTCGAATCTATGGTTACATTCGAATCTATCACAGATTCGAATGTCAACCCATATATAATTCGAATCTAGCCTTTTACATAAACAACTAAGTGTTGAACTTTACGTTATTACTTATGATTGAATTTATCTTTGTACTTTATGTTTGAACTTCTTGTAATACGTTACATCAAGTTCAAACATACAAACACTAATAAATATCAACCATATATAAACATATATATCACACACTTGCTAAAATCACAATGTAGGATCACTTAGACTGCTGTCGTCACACAGGATGTACCAACAGACTCCCCCTTGACGATAGCTTCTAATAATTCACACATTTGATTTAAGAACTTGGTTTATTTATTGATTCAAAACACTACCAGCATACAGACCTTTCTCGATGCATACCTTGACCACATTTTCATACTTACTAGCCTCAGTATCCATATGTGCGTCACTGGAAATCTTACAATTATACAAAATCTGCAGATCTTCTTTAGATAGGTTTACCAGGTGAAGCGGGTCATAGACTCTAAGAATAACATTTTCTTCTAAGTCTTCCATAACCGCTTCCCCAGTTTCCGTGTCAGCATACCACCACTTCAGATTCTTCAGAATATTTTGTGGCATTGGCTTGAGAGGAACCCTCCTAAGACATCTAGCCGGCTTGTAGTGAATCCTCATCCAAGGTTGTCCAGTTAGAGGATCAATACGTGACGGATCCTCTACTCTTCTCCCGACCCTTGGATTCAAACGTTCGAACTTCCTTGATCTCCCTTCCTTTCTTATGATTCTTTCGATTACGCTCGCGTAGGGATCATTGCCAATGTTTATAAGATCTTTCCAAGCTAGCGCAGTGATTTCGATTTTTGGCAGGGAGTTGAACGCTTTTAAAGTTCGCCTCATGTACTGAAGCCCGTCTTTTCTCTTTATTATAAATAGCTGCAGATCTCTGTCAAAGAACCAGCTTAAAATTCGCTCAGACAGCTTCCCAGTACCTGGAACTCTCATTGTCTTTTTAATTGCTGCTTCTTTTTCTTCAGCCCTGAACCATAGCTTTCGTTTTTCTTCATTAGTTAGCTCTCTTGCAGGTTCTTCTGTCGATGGCTGAGGATTCAATGCAACATTAACTATATCTGCATCGACAATTTTATTTCCATCAATCATGTAAGTATCAGTGATAGGATTCTGCTGCACAACTATCTCATCAGCTTCATCATCCTCATCAGCAAGTACTTCATCATCCGACCGCCAGTCGACTATCTCCTCTGGCACAAACTCCCCTTCTTCCAGCTCTTCATCTTCGTTATCAAAACCTACATCCAGTGGATCATCTTCAAGATCCATGAGCGCTTCAATCATCTCGCTGATCTCAAAGTCTGTAGGCTGTTTAGATGAACTGGCCTCACCTCTTTCTCCTTCGCCTTGACTAGGCTCCCCCTCAACTTGTGTAACTTGAGCTGCAGGAAAATCTACAGACTCAAACTCTTTATTCGCACCGGGATCATCGCCTTCGTCATCATCCTCTCTATGCTGCACTTCTTGATCTCGGCACGATGTCTCCCCCTGAGCCTGTAAATTTTTCATTAACTGCTCAATTAGGGAGCGCATCGACCTTATCTCAGCCGCCTGATCGCAAACAAAAGTTTTGATTTCTACGTTCTCTTCCTGGACTTGCTCCACAATCTTCTTCAAATCGGCATTTTCTTTATCAAGATTTGCATTATGAGTCTGAATTTCTCCGATCGCCTTGGTTAGGCTTAAGATTTGGACATTCTGGAAGTCAACGCGAGCTTTAAGCTGCAGAAACCTTTGATTGTCAGTGTATGTGGTCGAGGCAGATGGAATGGACTGTATAGGAGTAGGAATGAACGGTGATGGTATATACGGTTCATCTTGAGGTGGTGGTGGTGGTGGAGTGGTGGTTTGAGGTTCTTGATGTTGTGGAAATTCTGGTTGATCTGCAGGAGCTGAAGATGATCCTTGCATGAACCTGTGACGTTTGGCCCGTTGCCTTGTCACTAGTTGAGGAACTTCTTCTTCTTCAAAATCAGACTCTTCCAATTCCCTATTCACGCGCCTCCTCGAACCACCCTCATTTATAATCAATCTTGAACCATAAGTTCCAATTTGAATATCTGGAACTGCAGCTGCCGGAACGTCCGCGGATTCTGAGTCGGATTCCGAGGATGTTAATCCGTCATCTGCCCCTTCTGGCTCGTATTCCTCCACATCTCTAAATACATCATCTGTATCTACTGGGGGACTAAGCAGCTCATCCACTAATGCTGCTGCCACATCTTCATTGGCATGTGGACCAGATGCCCATATTTCTTCCAAGGTTTGAGCAATCTGCTCAGATTCAGGAATGGCACTTGAAGGCCCTGCTTCCTGTGCTTGGGGCTGTTCGCTCGTAGAAGGCCTGGAAGCCTGGATTTGACTCACGGCTGGTCTTTGTCGGCGTCTTGGGTCACGCGGCCGAGCACGAGGCTGTTGTTGCTGTTGATGTTGTTGCTGTTGTTGTTGTTGTGGAAACTCAACGACCCCTGCCCAGTTGGCAACTTCCGGGGCTTGAAAATCCCTATCCACTATAGCTCCGAACAATGGACGAGCAACAGGAACAGCCAATCTTCCTCGGTGTGAGGAACAATCAGCGAAAATCCGTTTGTCCATAATGTTAACACTCAGAGAATCATTTGACGGCGGCAAGTCTGGCAAGAAATGCCTTATCAGCATCATAATGAACCTTGGGTACAACAAGAATCGTTCCCTTTCTGGAGCCGTAATTTGATGAACGAACTCCGAGAAGAACATCTGCGAAAAGCTGAACTTGCGATTATACACCAATGCAATAACTCCAGATTGGATCTTTGATACTATGTAATCAAAGCCAGCTTTCTTTGGCGCAAAACAGACCATGAATACGTGCACCAGGAATCTCCATTGCCCAATCAGGCCACTCTTCATGTATGACGACTTTGTCACATCTAAACTGTAGCCCATTCTCCGAAAAGCAGTCTGCCTAATACTTAATGGAAAGTCAATAGGCCCATCTTCTTGTTCTTGAGAACCCAACTGTAGCACTTGGCGCAACATATCTGCTGAGAAGACTAGAGGCTGGCCAGCGATTCTGGTTCTGATAACTGTCGGGGTGACAGTACAGTCCACCTGTAAATGATCGTAAAACTGGCGTACATACGAAATTACAATTGGAATGTTATGATACAAAACATAGCTAATCCTAGACTCAGCTAGGAAGTCCAAAACTTCACGAATACTGCGCCTCAAGGATATTATTATCTGGATTAAGGACCATATTATGCTTCGGGACAAAAGCGCGAACTGCCATATCTGCACAATAAATAAAACTGTTAGACTCATTAAAAATCAATAAACTTGTTTAAATTCAAAATTTGTTTTATTTTGTACTTGATTAAATACAAAATCTAACACAATTAAATTTCCACAAGTTTAATAAAATTTAAATTAAACGAAGTAAATAAAGTACAGATTCGAAAGTAACAGATTCGAAGTGTCCATATTCGAGTGTAATGGACAGATTCGAAGAGTCCCTCTTCGAGTCTAATGGACAGATTCGAATATCATGGTCATCTCGAATCTGATGACAGATTCGAGAAACCCATGAACAGATTCGAAGGTCCAGGAATAGATTCGAAGCCCCGACGGTTGATTTTTCAACAAAAACCCAAGATTTTAACCATTTTGAACTTGGTAAATCACATACATTAGTTCAACTAGGTTCTAATCAATGATTTATGTCTTTAATTTGATCTTTTATAGGTCCAATCTTGGTAATTTAGCAAAAACCCTATTTTGACCCATAAAACTTCAAAATTTGATGTTTTAGCCTAAAATTGTGTATAAAACTACACAAATCTTGTACAATCCCGTTGATTATACCTAGAAGTGTCTGTAGAATCGAACACACAGTCTTCAAAGTCGACAAAATGTCGTTTAGGAGAGAAACGGTAGACTCGAGAACAGATTCGAAATCGCCAATATAGATTCGAGAGTATAGATTCGACAACAGTAAGTATTAAATGACTTCACTGTTGACCTATATATACTACCAACCTTCGAGTCTAAGTGTAGATTCGAATCTACTGACAGATTCGAATTACTCCTCATTCGAGTCTGTCTTAGATTCGAAACTACCAATACTTAGAAAAATTTCAAAAATTTTGAAATAAGTTCAACTTTTCCAACTTTTTTCTACGGTATTGTGTAACCAGATAAACTATGCTAATTCTTTTACCCTAAACTCAAGATAATTCACGCATTGTTTATTTTATCCAACTTTGAATGCACCCTCAGTAACTTTTGACCTTTTACCTAAGTAAAAATGAAACTAAACTAAAATAAAATAAATTATGGTAAAAATAAAAATAAAGATAAAATAAAATTTTAACCAAAAATTTATTCTAGACTTAAGCTAAACTTAAAGAATTTACAAGCTAAGCTGAATACTAAACAACATATTTTTGATGAGTATAGTCTAAGAAAGGTTCAATCAGATAGCGATGTCTGATACTAACTTTCAGTACTTAAACTTTCACACTTAGGAATTTTTTATTCCTTTGTTTGTTTGTCGTGACATACCTATTTAGCCGATTGTTGGTATTTTGCCCCTTTTAAACATTCTACATTTCGGAATATCCCTTGGCCTTTTTATTTATCAGGAAATTATCTTACGTGACGCAGACATAGACATACTTTTATGATCAAGGTACACAGACAAAGATTCTAACTTGTTGGTATTTGCAAACTTTTTTTAAAAGACAAACATCGGACACAGGTCTGTATTTTCATACAACAAAGTGTCTTAGTTCGACTTAAGGTTTATTTTTAAAGTTAGCAGATAGCGGTGACAGGTCTGTACTGACGTACAACAAAGCGACATGTCTGCTAACCCGAATCTAAACAGAGACAACAGGTCTGTACTTACGTACAACAGAGTTGCATGTTTTCGACTCTCACTTTTACATGATATTTCTATTCTTTCCATTTTCAGATGTATTTGATGTTGCCATACATCCCCAGAAGGTTTGCATACCTCATTTAGACTCAATGTTTGTATGTCTTGTACATAAAAATTAAGACCGATTGGTCGTACATCTAAGTTAGTGACACGCTTGACTTTTTCTAGAATATTTTATTAGCCTTGAGATTCCCTATATGTATTATGCCTACCAACACATCAAACTAAATAAAGTATAACACTTAGAATTTAGTTGCATTATGTGTGAAAGCCTAAACACTTAGAGTCTGTAACGACTGTGCTAATTTTCGTCACTTTGAACCTATGTATCTAAGACCGAACTCTTTTTTCTGATATTCTCTTTTTTTTTTGTATTTTTGTAATTTTCTCTCTTTTTTCTTTTGTTTTTTCATAAGAAAAATCAGTAAAATAAGCTAACCTACTAACTTACTAAAAATAGAAACTTACTAAATTAGCAAACTTACTATAAAAAGAAAGAAATACTACTACTATAAAAGGAAATAAAATACTACTAAGGTCAAATTACTCTGGGTTGCGCATTCCATTTAGTTGAATCAAATACTCAAACCGTGACTTATCAAACGCTTTGGTAAATAAATCTGCAATATTATCTTCTGTTGCCACTTTTACCAGTTTGATTAAGTTCTTTTCAGCACAATCACGAATAAAATGATGCCTTATGTCTATGTGCTTTGTTTTACTGTGTTTAACTGGATTATTAGTTATAGCAATTGTAGATTGATTGTCTATCCTAATTGGAGTTTGAGTATAAGCCAAACTGTAATCCCGCAATTGTTGTTGTATCCACAGAACCTGTGAGCAGCAACTACCAGCAGCAACATACTCGGCCTCGCACGTTGACACGGCTACCGATGTTTGTTTCTTGCATTGCCAGGACACCAATCTCCCTCCTAGGAACTGACAACCTCCAGTGTAGATTTTGCGCGTCAAGCTGCATCCTCCGTAGTCAGAATCTGTGAACGCTTCAAACTCTAGATCTCCCTCCGCGTGATACCAAAACCCAACTTCGGTTTCGACTTGAGGATCGTAGAATCCGCTTTCACAGCTTCATATGCATCTCCTTCGGATTCGCTTGACAACCTAGCACAAATACACACAGCAAACATTATGTCAGGGCTTGAAGCAGTTAAATACATAAGTGACCCAATCATGGCCCGATATAAAGTCGGATCCACATCGTATCACTTTCAGTACCGGCCCGAGATTGTATTACTTGAATCGGCGTGCTGAAGTGGGCAGTCAACTTAGTCCCTCCATCCCAAACCCGTTCTAAATTGTCATAGACATACTTAGTTTGATGGATAAACATCCCTTCCTTCTTTTGGTAACTTGAACCCTAAAAGAAATTCAACTCCCCCATAGCACTACATCGAACTTAGATTCATCACCTTTTCGAAATCTTTCCACATCTGTTCGTCTGATGATCCAAAAAATGATATCATCGACGTACACTTGTCCCAGTAAAGTTCACCCTTCCTCTTTACAAATAGAGTACTATCATCCTACCCCTTTCCAAACCGTTTCTAAAAAGATGGTTGGATAAAGTCTCATACCACGCCCTAGGTGCTGATGTATCATAAAGGGCCTTACTAGCGATATCTATCGGATATTTTGGATCTGTAAATCCGGGCGGTTGTTCTACATACACCAACTCCTTCACTTTCCCATACAGGAAAGCACTCTTAACATCCAGTTGATATACCTTAAAGCCTTTGAAGGAGGCAAACCCTAGAAACAACCTAATGGCTTCCAGCCTTGCTACTGGTGCAAAAACTTCGTTGTAATCGATTCCCTCCTCTTGGTTGAAACCCTTTACAACTAATCTCGCCTTATTGCGCGTGACTATACCCCGATCGTCTCTCTTGCACTTAAAAACCCATTTGGTTCCTATTGCAATCTCCCCTCGAGGTAACGGAACTAACTCCCACACTTCTAGTTTCCTAAATTGTGAAAGTTCTTCCTGCATCGCTTCAACCCAAGAGTTGTCCTTAAGTGCCATTTGCACATTTTTGGGCTCTACTTGCGATATGAAACACGAATATAGACATGTGTGATATGCCTCGGAGTCGTTTATCATCGACAACAACACAGTGTTGTTATTTACACTACTCCGAGTCTTCACACCCTCGTTAGGATTTCCTATGATGCTTTCTATTGGATGATTCTTGTTAATCCTAGAGGTCTCTATTTCATCAACCCTTAGATTATCTCCTAAGTTGGATCCTACTTCACCTAAAGGGGGAACAGGCTCAGCTTCTACATTTTCCTCCTCACGGACGTTTTCCTCAGAGTTAGAACTTGAAGCTTGAGTCTGATTCTCAGTGTTAGGTGTCTCTTGATCAGCAACTTCTGGAGATCCATCTACTGTCGCAGTATGCTCGGATGTAGATTCGAACGTGGTCCTTGGAAAGATTTGGCCATCGTCGTTCAGATGCAACGTCGCCATGTCCTTCTCGATTGTACCTGCATTATCATCCAGAGGAATGTTAAATGACTCAAATAACTTATCATAGTCAAATATCCATTCCGGAACAGTTTGGGGTTCATGTGTATAACTTGTGACTTCAATGTTATACACAATCTCCACAGTACCAGTTGTTTTGTTAAACACCCGTTTGTTTGGTGAGTTTGGCACATAACCTAGGAAGTATCCTTCGTCAGCCTTTTCACCAAACTTCGGTTGATGTTTTGTTCTTAAAAGTGTGCATGGTACTCCAAACGGTTCGCATCCAGTTAAGTTAGGTGGCCGTTTATTCAAAATTTCATAGCATGTTTTGTTCAATGATTTGACTGTAAGGACTCGGTTTAAAATGTGGCACGCGGTATTCACTGCCTCTCCCCAAAACATGGTAGGAAGCTTTGAATCCGAAAGCATAGTCCTTGCAGCCTCAATCAAAGTTCTATTTTTACGTTCGGCCACCCCATTCTGTTGAGGTTCATATGGTGCACTGAATTGATGCACTATGCCCTTTGATAGGCAATATACACCAATTACAGTGTTTTTTAATTCAGTTCCATTATCACTACGAATATATTTAACCCTAGTTCCGTATGAGTTCTCCACTTGGTCCAAGAACCCGATGAGCCTTGCAGCCGTCTCGTCCTTCGTACCTAAAAAGAAAACCCAAGAAAAACGTGAGTAATCGTCGGTGATAACTAAGCAGTACCAACTACCTCCAATACTCCTTTTGTTGATTGGGCCGAAAAGGTCCATGTGCAACAGATCGAATGTTGAGGCTATGGAATTCTGCTTCTTGGACTGTGTGTCTTCTTGTGTTGTTTGCCCTTCATGCAAGGTAGACACTTATCCTCGAACTGAAAACTTTTCATGGGCACACCCTGCACCAGTCCATGCTTCGTAATGTAATTCATCTTCCTCAGGTGCAGGTGAGCCATGCGTCTGTGCCACAGTACGGATTCCGTCTTCGAAGCTTTGGATAGTAGACAAATTGGCCCCATCGAAGTCTCTGGCTTGTTCATATCCAGCACGTACAAGTCGTTCTTCCTTGGCGCCCGCATCAACACCCATTCTTCAGGAATTTTAAATCCAGGCTTTAGCACTAACGCCTCAGTGTCAGTAAATAACACCGAGTTCTTCTTATCACAGATTTGAGAGACACTAATGAGATTATGAACCAGTTTATCAACGTGATAAACTTGATCCAAAGTAATCGTCCCATTAGTGACTTCTCCAGTTCCAGTGATATTTCCACCCTTGTTACCCGCGAATGATACGAATCCCCTATTACCCCCTTGAAGTCTGTGAGAAGACTTCTTTCCCCCGTCATGTGCCTGGAGCAACCACTGTCGACGAACCACTTGTTGTTTGGACCGGTAGTTATCTCCTGCACATGAAAGAAAAATAGGTTAGTTATCACGGGGAACCCAAGCCATGACTGACTTGGTAATACCATTCTCGTCCACATACGTGAACTCTTTCAAATACCCATCTCGCCTTTCAGGTGACTTGGGCCTTTGAACTGAATTCTGTTGTGGTGCCGAGTGATTTAAGTTCACTCTTTGCCGTGGTGTAGGCATTTGTTGTGGAGCTCTGGAATAATTTCTATTATATGCCATTTCTGACTGTGATCCTTGAGCTCTTACCGGTGCATATTGTCTAACTGGAGTATGAGACCTAACTGGAGTATGTGACCTGCTAGGTGTGGTGCTCCTATAGACTTGCTGTGGTGTTGACCTAGATTGATTTGTGACACGATTCGGTGAATTTGTCCTAATCACTTCCTTTGGTCCAACCTTAACCGGTGTGTTTTTCACAACTTGTTTGGGTGCGGCCTGCACAGTTTTCTTGGTAGGTTGATAACTACTGCTGCTTGCCACACTGGGTGAGGGCTTAACAGGTGTTGGATTCACTGTCTTAGGGGTAACATCTGCTTTCCTAAGTGGACAGTGAGAAGCAACATGCCCTTTCGCGTGACATCTAAAGCAAGACATCTTATCCATGGACTTTTTGGTTGTTCCCTTAGATCTAGGTGTCTCACTAGTGTCTACTTCCTTTGGTACATCTACAGTGTCTGTCTCTTCGACCTGGTCAGCCCATGAAATTTTCTGTTTTCCTGCAGGTGTTTCATTGGAGGAAGACACAAATTTCACTTTCTTGACCTTGACGGTTGAGTCAACCACCTTAGGTGTATTATCAACTGTAGGCTCAGGTGACGGTTCAAGTAGGTCCTCTAAGTCTACTGACTTGTCAGTTTTCTCCTGAGGCTGAGGCACAAAATTCGCATTGAAAGGTGGAGGAATTTCGTGAAAACCTAGACCTACAGGCTTCTTAGACTGTCTTTGGGCATCTAAGACTTTTCCTAGATTTAGGCTCGAATTCCTAAACATTTCCAGCTTGCTATTTGCCTCTGCTACCTTAACCTTGGTCTCGGCTAGCTCTATATCCGTGTCCTTAAGACTTTTACTTAAGGCCTCTACGTGCTCATACATTAGTTCTATCCTAACACACTGCTCGCTGAGTTTGTCTTTTAGAACTACCACGTCTTGAGCATCAGCCTTAAGCTTTTCTTTTAAATCTTGCTTTATATCATTTAGGCTAGCGTTTTCTATTTTTAAGTTATCATTTTGAGCAGATATGGTTTTATGTGATTCTAAGACTAGATTTAACCTATCATTAGAAATAGCACACAAAGCACATAATTCTGAAAATAGAGAATAAGAAAGACTAACCTTAGAGTTATCAGATTCCACGTTGGCCATCTGAGCAGCAAACTCCAGCACGGTCTGATCATTCGCCTTCTCTACCCACATCGGACTGCTGTCCCGTGTGGTCTGCTCATCTTCGTCACAACCATTCTCAGTAACTTCAGCCATGAAAGCTCTAGCATTGGACTCAGGATGTGAACTCCAGTCATAGGTACCATCTAGCTGTCTGTCAGAGGTGACATTGGATAGTAGACCCGCTAGATTGGCTTGACCAGATGAGGAACTCGGAAGGTATCTTTGTTGGGACTGATTTTGGTACTGTCCTTGATGCTGACTCTGTCCTTGGTATGATTCTACCTTCGGTCTTTGACACTCCCTGGCGAAGTGTCCCAATCCCTGACAGTTGTAGCATTTGACCTTAGACTTATCAAATCCTATCCCTTTGTTGTTCATTTGCAGATTCCTCCCAGTTCGCTTGATGAATCTTTTTACCCTCTGGGTCACCATGGCCAGTTGCCACTTAAGATCCATTTCCTCTAAGTCATCAGGGTCGACCTGATCGTAATCTTCATCCCATAGAGCTGGGTCATTGATTTTCCCTTGAACACAATTTCCATAAGCTGCCACAAAGGAAGCAAGCAGATTCAAATGTTCTTCTGCGGACTTTGCGCTCATCGGCATCTTCGAATAGCTCTGACTTGTCGGAGCCTGTTGGACTTGAGGTTGCGGTTCTTCCGATCTTCCTAACCCTAAGAACGCGCGATTCAGTGAGTCTTCGGACTCTGGTGGCGATGACGTTTCTCCGGTGAAAAACGCTGTAGCACTCTTCGGTTCAGCTGTCACTGATGATTTAGATGTCTTTCCAAAATACATTGCCGGATTCTGGACTTGCTCGTAATCAGTCTCAGCCTTAATCATCTCGAAGTGATATGCCCTCAACGTTCCCACAATGTCATCAAGTGATTGAGCATAATATTTGTCCTCATTCAGCTTAATCATTGCCACGTACATAGCCCATTTGGCTGGTAGGGCATCAAGAAGCTTGTTGTTCTTGTCAGTGTCCGAATACTCAATTCCATGACTTTCAAGTTCCGTTATCAGATGATAGAACCTTGTGATAATATCATCCAACTGTTCATCCTTAATTGCCTTGAAAATCGCAAACTGTTGGGTCAACAGCTCTGTACGCTTTCTACGCACCCAAGGATTACCCTCACACCTTTTCTGGAGAGACTCCCAAAGTTCCTTCGACGTCCTTTGAGTCCGAAATGTGTGTAAAATATCTTGAGGTAAAGCCATACGGATTATGGAGAAAGCTTTGTTTTCAGCTTCAAATAGTTTCTTGTCATCCTCTTTCATCATCTGATATGACAAGACCTTTTGACGGCCTTAAACTTCAGATACTGGCGGAATGTACCCTTCATCTATGCACACCCACATGCGCATATCATTGAATCGTACAAAATCTGTAAATCTGTCCTTCCACCAGTAATAGTCCTCAACTTTCATCAGCTTAGGCGGTGCATTTGCCTTCCCAACTTCGTGATCCATCTCAAGGAATTTCTGAAGATTTGACATCTTTTCTGAAACAAATTGAATTTGAACTTAATTAATTTAATTCGAAACTGATTTAGACTAACTTATTCGAATCTAGATAGATTCGAAACTAATTAATATTAAATCTTTTGAGATTAAATTCGATTAAGTCAATTAGATTCGAAATTTATGTCAGATTCGAACAACTCCTTAGAATCGATGGTCCTTAGAATCGAAGGTCAGCAGACTCGAATTTCAGTAGATTCGAAACACAGATTCGAAAAATACTAGACTCGAAACAAACTCAAAACTAATCTAGACTCGAGATCCTATTCGAATGATGTAACAGATTCGAAACAAAGTAGACTCGAAACTCTCTGAAATTGACTCGAAAGGAGCGTATTTAGGTTAGACTCGAGACTAAAGTGAAACCCTAATTACCCCTATAGATTCGAGCGCCGCAAACTCGAAAAACGGTTAACACGTTGATTTTTTGACGTTTTACAGATTAAATCACTATTTTTCAAACGAAAAATAATGATTTCGACCAAAAAACGTGAAAAACGACAAAGTGGTTCCCGAATATGAATTTGCTAAGCTCAGAAACACGTTTTTGAGAGCAAAACCGTCCAACTAGCGTCAAGAAACCTAGAATGTATCTGATGAACACGAAGAACACCAAGAACACTCCGTAGTCTCTGATACCACTTGTAAGGTCTACGACTGCAAGATCTATCTAGACGCGGATCCGTGAACGAGTGCGGAATCCTCGTTGACGGTTAGACGGACAACTCTCAACCAACGGAACACGGAGACTATTAGACGCTGAACGAACGACACACGAACGATCCTACGAACTAATTCTCTCCGAAACGGCACTCACCTAGCTGATAAACTCGAGATCGCCTTTTGCTTAATTCCTCACGAATTCTGCTAAAAGTCCCTTAATGATTCGAGTCTATCCCTAATTATAGACCCTGATTCGAGTCTGATGTGGGCCAAACTCGAATCTGGCCCAAGGCCCATTCGAGTCTGTCCATATTGACATCCTCGAATCTAGCCCATTCGAATCTAAGGTCTCATTCGAATCTATCACAGATTCGAATGTATTCCCTTAAGTAATTCGAAACTAGCCAAAAACACTTAAACTCTTAAGTGATGAAACTTATGTTTTACTTATGCTTGAGTTAATCTTTGACCTTTATGTTTGAACTTCTTGTAATATGTTACATCAAGTTCAAACACACAATCAATAACAGACAAACACATATAAACATATATATCAAAACACTTGTTAATACTCAGAATACTACTTAAACCATAATGCAGATCGATTAGACTGCTATCGTCACATAGGGTGTACCAACAATATCAGCAAAAGAAGAAATTTTTTGCCGATATTAAATATTACTTTTGGGATGATCCCTATTTGTTTAGAGTCTGTGCAGATCAAGTGGTGAGGAGATGTGTCTATGGTAGAGAACCTAGAAACATCTTCGAACATTGCCATAACGGACCAACTGGAGGACATTATGGAGCAAATCTCACTGTGAAAAAGGTTTTTGACGCAGGCTTCTTTTGGCCTACAATCTTCAAGGATGCCCAAGAATTGGTAAGAGCTTGTGATGCTTGCCAACGGACAGGTAACATCTCTTCTTGAAATGAAATGCCCCAACAACCATTTCAGGTATGTGAAGTTTTTGATATTTGGGGAATTGATTTCATGGGACGATTCCCATCCTCACATGGAAATAAATATATGCTTGTGGCTGTGGATTATGTTTCAAAGTGGCCTAAAGCACAAGCTCTAGCTACTAATGATGCCCGAGTTATTGTGAGGTTTCTAAAGAAGTTGTCTTCACGGTTTGGTACCCCTACGTAAGACCCAAGATTTCTCAAAGGTCTTAAGTCTAGGCCCCAGTAGCAATGCAATATCAATCGGGAAACTAAGATAATAATTAACAGTGCGAAATTAAAGTTAATTACAATCAAAGACAATTTTAAGTAATAGGGTACAGACTTCTAGACTATTACATCAAAGCACAAATATAAACTAGCCCCGAACCCCAAAGCTCTATCATCAATCAAGTACCAAGGTGTTGAAACAGGTTCTAAAGCACTTCAAGCTCTTTCAGAGACCTATGAACTAGGTCCAGCCAATCCTTTGCCTTTACCTGAAAAATAATGCAACAACGGGGTAAGCTTATTTACTTAGTGAGAATGTAGAATTTCACATTTAACATGCAATTATGAACGCGGAAAGCTCATGCACTGCACTCGGCTCATGCACAACTCAGCTCTATTGCTCATGCACTGCACTAGGCACATGCACAGCTCAAATCTCGAAGGGACATTGGCCAATTAAATGCTCTTTGATGCGCGTCTTTGCTCAGCTCCCAGTTATAAAACTGTTGTTGCTCTTGAGACTTTTAGACAAATTCATAAGGAATGCTCGGATAATGATAACACCATACACACACATCATTAGTGGGGATCAGCCACGTACTGGGCTAGCTACCAGAAATTGTTGTATGGGTATCATCAGAATGCTCGGCTCTAGCTACCCTCTGTGCTTTCATCATGTAAACTAGCACATCATAAGCCTAACATTAACCCAACACTGAGCAATAGTGATGGTGTTAAGCTTAACAATCAAATGACTCGTCAATGAAATAGAAGCTAGAAGAAGAAAAGATAGGCTCAACAAATCATAGTAATCATGACAATTTATCAATATGCTCAATAAGATCGGAATGCCAATAAAAATCATGATAATGCAATAAAAGTCTCAATTCACATAATTTGAAGTTAAAGTAAAATCTACAACTCACTGTTACTGGTTAATTGCACTTTCTGGCTCTGGCTCTGTTGCTCACAATCTGTAGTGGATTAGAACCACTATCTGAATTATATCAGACTTACAGATGTTTGCCACTTTGCTATATCCTTCACTGATGCTCTTTAATGTCTTTTAGCATTGCTTGTTGCTCAATCTGTTAGTCATATCATTTCAGATATTTATTAGCCTGTGAATCATTTGAATAATAAATTCAGTGTTCGCTCTTTAATCTCAAAGTCTCATATCTTGATTAAATTGAGATGAATATGGCCACTCTCATTAGAATCTTTCATTCAACGTTCAATGATTATAATTGCCATATATGAATTATAAACGTGATTTAAATGACTTATAAGTATTTTTGTCCTTTTTCATGGACATGTGTGATTTTATTAAATCTTTCTTAGCTTTCGTTTGCTCATTAGAATTCTTAAGAAAGCATGTTTAATCATGTCATACGCTTATTTGATGTTTATATGATCATAAGGTTGTATATCCAAGTCTTAGCAATTTATTCAAAATATAATTCATGTGTTATGAATTATGAGCTTTGTACTTTTTAAACATAATTTTCTATTATATGATCACCCATTCATACACATATGTTAATATATGTATACATCTATATACTTGATTACACTCCTTAGTTTAATTAATACATAGCTGTGATGTATAAAAGCTATACCCTTCACACACATATATGCTTGTATAGTTTCAATATAGTGTAACAAAAAATGGATTTAACTAACTGTTGGCACACTCACATCTAAGACTGTACATACATACTCAAGACAATACATACATACATATATATATATATATATATATATATATATACATACATATACTTTCTGTTTTGCAACTAACCACACACACATATACATCCAAAATTATTAACAAAAAGGTTGTTGTGACTGTTTTGTTTATACAAGGCTGCACACTTCACACATAATTCTGCACACACACACACACACACACACATACTCTATAAATGTAAGAAAAAGGAAATGATATATATATATATATATATATATATATATATATATATATATATATATATATATATATAGTACATATATATAAATACATTATATAATACATAATACATATATATATATATATATGTATGTATGTATATATATATATATAATATATATATATATATATATATATATATATATATATATATATATATATATATACATATATATATATATATATATATATATATATATATATATAGAATATGGTTCGAGAGAGTACCACCCTTATGCAGCGCACCAGAAGGTACCAGCTTTAAAAAAACTTTTTTTAAATTTTTTTTTCATAAACATGTTTTAATTAACATTATGAAGAACATATATAAATTGCACATACATTCACATCTTCTAGCTCCTAAAAAATGATGTGAACACACACTTACATAATTTTGAATGTATGTGAACGTGCATTTATGTGGTGCGTGTTTTCATGCACTTAGAGTGCTCGGATTTGCGTGAAATTCACATATGATCTGTGTAATGTTAATTAGAACATGTTCATGAAAAAAAATTTCAAAAAAATTACTTTTAAGGGTGGTACCTTCTGATGCGCTGCATTAGAGGTGGTACTCACTTGAACCTAAATCTATATATATATATATATATATATATATATATAGATACACACGGCTGCACACACATTATGTACAACACACACTATGCACAGGCCACACAATAAAGACATATATACATGCTGAATGTTTTCGGTAGTCGCACACACATAGCTGCACGTATGTATATATATATAAATATGCTGCTATTTTCTGTTTCCATTTATGTCAGCACCAAAAGGAAAAGGTGAAGAGATTACCGAAATCTTCAATGGTTTCGGTACTAACATAAAGGTCTCGGTAGTCTAGGATGATCTTAGTACTTCTTAGGGGTTTCTGGATTGTTTTGGTAATGAGGTTACCGAAACCTTCAATGGTTTCGGTATGTCTCTGTATGTTTCGGTATTAATATATATATGGTCTCGATAGTGGTTTGTTTCGATGGTGGTTTCAGGTTTCAATGTTACCGAAACCAAGCAAGGTTTCGGTAGGGTCTATGAGTTTCGGTAGATTTGGAATCACCGAAACCTTGAAAGGTTTCGGTATTGCATGGTGGGTTTCGGTATTTATACACCAACACAACACACGCACACACACCTGCATTCCAGCAACTAATATACACTTTAAAAACAGAAATTAATCAATTGCTAAGGATAATAAATGCTAGATATTGGGTTTTCTATGAGGTTATAACATTAATTTTGATGTTTAAGTGAAGTTTCCTTGACCACCAGGGCCAGGGTTGTAGCCCCTGCTGCACACACCGCAACACACAGTAGCACACACAAGATTTTTCTTAAATGAGAATTACCTCTAAAGTCTTGTAAATTGTTGTAGATTGTTGCTTTCTTGATGCTTTCTATCAGATTTCTTCAAGAATATCAGTTGTAATCTCTCTATTTTGTAGAGAGAAGTTGAATGAGAAAGGAAACTGCATGTATGTGTTCTTGAAGGAGAGATAAGCAGGGAAATTAATTTGGTAGAAATGAGTATCAAGTCTCATTTTAGGGATTTATATAATTTCAAGTTTCATTCTTCAAAAATTTAACCACAAAAGTTGCTTTTCTTTTAAATCAACTAATACATTTATAATTTGGTCCACTTGACTTTTATTAACTAAATAACAATTTATTACTTACATTGAAATTATATTTTAAATCTCTTAGAAAAATTATCATTTAACTTACAATTAACGTTAAGCCTTATCAATTGCCGTAATTTATATTTTTAAATCTCTTAAAACAATATCGTTTAGATTACAATTAACGTTAAACTTTGTTAATTGTCGTGGATTAAAGTTTAGGTCGTTACACCCTAGAGCTTTAATAAGTGATAGAGGTACCCATTTTTGAAATAACCAACTTGAAAGAGCTTTACGAAAGTATGGGGTAACCTATAGATTATCCACACCATATCATCCATAAACAAGTGGACAAGTTAAAAATACAAACCGTGGGTTAAAACAAATTCTTGAGAAAACGGTGAATGTGAATAGAAAAGATTGGGCTGAAAAATTAGATGATGCGTTGTGGGCCTTTAGGACGACATATAAAACTCCCATTGGCACCACCCCATTTCGTTTTGTTTATGGCAAGGCTTGCAATCTCCCGTTTGAGATTGAGCACGAATCCTTTTAGGCGCTCAAGATGTGTAACCTTGATTTGAATCTAGCCGGTAATCATAGAAATGTTCAATTGCAAGAGCTGGAAGAATTGAGGTTACATGCCTATGAGAATTCATGCATTTATAAGGACAAAACCAAAAAGTGGCATAATGCATGTCTTAAGAGTCATTCCAACATCAAAATAGGTGACAAGGTCCTGGTTTTTAACTCGCTTCTAAGGCTTTTTTCTAGAAAATTAAAATCTCGGTGGACTGGTCCCCATGTTGTTAAGAATATATTTGCTTATGGCACGTTTGAGCTATTGAATCCGAGTGATGATAATAGTTTCAAAGTGAATGGTCATAGTGTCAAAAGATATCTTGAGTCGGATGTTATTGTTGAGGAGGTTGAAGTCCTCAACTTGGTTCCATCTCCATGTGAAGTCACCAACGAGTCAAGCTTATGACTCGAAAATAAATAAGCATGTAATTGTTTATAAAGTGTGTCATTCATGTTTCTTGCATTTTGATTGTCAGTTTTATTGTCATTGTATGCTTCAGATTGGATATTAATTGGCATTTTTGAAATTAACCTTCATTGGTTTGGATTTCTTGAAAAATCTGCTCATTTTAGAACAGCAGATTTCAACTTGTCGAGTCACCTTAACCGACTCGTCGATTCGTATGCAAATTGGAATTAATTTAAAAACAGAAGGTTTTGACTCGTCGAGTCACCATGTATGGGAATTAATTTTGATTCCAGAAAGTTTCAACTCGTCGAGTCGCCCTACCTGACTCGTCGAGTCGACGTTATTTGACATGGTCAACCCTGACACAAAAGCACCGACTCGTCGTGTGATATAACTCGACAGCTGAGTCGACCACGAATAAAGTCAGAAACCCTAGCCGCCTCAGCATTTTCACGAAAAAACCCATAACCTCCACTCTCGAGTTCCAGCGGCGATTTACACCTTTTGGCCTCCAAAAACTCGTTTTTCACCGTAAATCTCCTAGATCTTCACTATATTCTTGTCACTTAGCAAGTGCATTACATTTTGGGGGTATTTTCAGAAGTTTTTGGGGATTTTTGTCAAGAACCTCCGTCGGCCACCGCCGCTTTTCGCCGAAAAACTTGCTGTTGCATCAACCTTCTCTAATCTTCGCACATTTGGTAAAAATACTTCCAATACCTCGTGAATCTTTCATCCTTGGCCTGGAACTTTAATTTTTGTAATTTTTATATTATCTTATTTCTTGTTTTTCTTAAATGTTTATGTTAAAATAGTTTAAGTTGCTAGTATGGATGTGTTCATCTCGTTTAAATTCTGTATTTTAGGTTTAATTTAGAAATATTTGGTGCATTTCATTCAAAGTATGTTGTTTTTTTTCGTATTTTATTTAGTTTCTTTATGTTTGTGTGATTATTTAGCTTTTATAATTTGTCTAGTTTAAGTGTTGTTGTGAATTTTTCATTCGGTGTCTTGAGTCTTATAATAAAAGTTAGTTTAAAGTTTACCATTTAATTCTAGTTTGTTTTCTAAAATGTGAATTAGCTTGTTTTACAATTATGTTATAAGTCGTTATAGTTTCTTGCCAAGTTGTTTTGTAACATAGTTTGTGTGTTGGTTTGTTTAGTGGTTGTTGGGAATCTATTTTGTTTATGAATATTATAAGTCTAGGGTTTATTTTGACATTTCTTAATAGTTTGAGTATGTATATAAATAGAAGTATTTAGTACTGTAGTGGTACGGGTATTGTACATTCATCACAGACTATTCCTTCTTGTACGGAATTCTCTCCTAGGGTTTTATGTGTGCATTCAAGATTCTCTTGTAATCTCTCTGGTTTTATACAATCATTCGGTCAGTGTTGATCTAATCTTGTTCTTATCGTTTGATATTAATTGTGGTTGATTAATACTGAATATCAATTGGTATCAGAGCCTAATATGACCAATTTTGTTAAAATTTTGAGTTTATTTTAATTTTGAGTTTATCACATTTTATATAAATTTTGTTTCCCTAGTGTTAATTTTGAGTTTATCGAGTTTAACAATGAAGCTTTCGAGAAAAGTTTGTGTTTTAATCAATTTTGAAAAAGTTGAAACATAGAATATTTTATCTATCAAACACGGTTGAAACTTCATCCAAGAAAACTCAAGTTTTAATCGAGTTTGACTAACAAGTGTCCGAGAAAACTTCATGTGTCATTCGAGTTTGTCATAAAAGGAACTTAAATTTTTCTAAGTTGTTCCAACTCGATCAAAGGGTTATTTGAGAAAGTCTAAGTATGCTTCGATTTTAACGAAAGGTCACCCGAGAAACCTTAGGAGTCATTCGAGTTTATTATAAGTTCACCCGAGAAACTCTTTAGTTCATTCGAGTTTATTATAAGTTCATTCGAGGAACTTCATTCTTAATTCGAGTTTCACTTAGCTTCACCCGAGTTTATTCATGTGTCATCCGAGTTTCTTTCAGAGTCATTCTAGTTTATCCATACTTCATTCGAGTCTTCTCATGTTTAATTTGAGTTTGCTCATGTTTATATCGAGTTTGGAGTCAAATCTTCAAATTTTTTTCTAAGTGTGAGAATTTTAATTTTTCAAAGAAATTTCACATTTTTCGAGAAAATTTTTAACATCTGTGTTTCATTAAATATTTTATTTCTCTATCTGTAGGAGTCAGTTTGTTTATCTGATATATCAAACATGTGTGTTATTCTTACAGGTAACAAATGGCATCCCAAACACCCACCCAAAACTCAAACTCTTCAGGCTGATCACATTCCTCTTCAAACCATATTCTTGTCTCCAAACCCATCAAATCAGCATCAGTTACAAGACCATCACCATCATCCCCAATTCCTGAAACTTAACTCATAAAGCCCAAACATTGCCTCACCCTGCTAGACAACAATCACCGGTTTGATCCCAATTCAATAAAAGCCAGCAATCCGGTGATTGTGGAAATCTTAAAAGGTCACCCTCTTGGTTATCTTTTGAAATATAAACCCTCCATACCTCAAGTATACGTACATCAGTTTTGGCACACAATCAAATTTGTGCCTACTGAAGGAGATCATCATTTTAAGGTCACTATTAACCAGTTCAAAGCCAAAATCACTCTAGCCAGATTACGTCATAACCTATTCTTACCTAGACGCATTGACACTGTCAACTTTCCAGAGCTGGCTGATTTTGAAGACATTGTTTCTAATGAACAACTTTGCCATGACCTTATCAGCCTTGGTTATTCTAAACTATTGACCAAGAGCTCCATGTTTTATAGAAATGGTTTGAATGGAGAATGGTATACTCTCTTTGGCATTATCAATGGATGTATGAGCTCGAAGCACACTGGAATAGACCAAGGAAGCATTCATTGTCTAAGGTTGTTTCATGGTATAGCATTCAACAAACATTATGATTTTGCTCAGTGTATCTTGGAACATCTGAAAGAAGTGGTACTTGCAAAGACCACCAATAGAGCCAGAAAGTTTGTGTCGTTGCAGCGGTTTATTCAAATCTTGATCAGAGGCATATTAAGTGCCAATGGCAAAATTCCAAAGCGATCAAATTCTCAAAAGTGCCCAGATTACGTCATGATGAGCATGCACAAAGTTCAGGACGATCCTAATGCCAACATCATGCCGAATCCTGAAGCTTTGTTGAAATATGCAGATGAGAATGCTGAGAGTGTAAGGCTGTATAGAATAGATCATGCTCCGATGGAAACTCAAGAACCGAGTTTTCCTGCCCAAGGAGACATAGGTGAGCAGGTACTTCAACACGGGGTTGACGTACAGGGAAACCTAACTGAGATTCAGGGTGTTGCTGAGGAAGTAAGGGTGTGGTGAGGGTGAATCAGATTTCGAGCGTACATTATCAAACATTCTAGAAGGCGAAAATGAAAGGGGAAGAAGATGATGATGATGATAATGATATGGGAGGTGCTGGAGGAATTGATATATCTCCAATTGTGAGCTAACCTGAAAAAGAGATTGATGAGATAGTGAGTGTGAGGGAGATTCCTAGCCAAGAAAGTCGGGAAGCCACAACTGCTGTTAGCTCTCCTGTGAGAGTTAGCATTGAAGCAGATAGTATCCCACTGGCGACTGCACACCCCTCCGGCCACTCATCTCCTTCTTAACAAGGAGATGTTTCAGTTTTTCACCGGGACATAGCACATGAACTATCCTGGGATCATTCGGATTCCATGTATATTGAAATAAGGACACAGCTGCCCGAGTGTACATTTCTTCATGCACCTATAATAAAACAAATTCATCTTAGGACACTTGATAATGCTATAATTTTATGTGTTTTCGGTATCATTTTAGGCTTATTTTAAGCACTGATACTTCGTAACTTCCATATTATTACTCCAAAATTATGTTTCAGGGTCAAGAAGTCAAATGAAAGCATCTCGAGAAAATCCAGCACGAACCGAGCCGAAGGGGGCGCAGGCCTGCGCCACCCTGCGCTACAAAACAGAATAATTTCGAGTTAGAGAGCACTTCCAGAGCAGCCCAGGTCGTACCCCAGGCGCAGGGGGGTGCAGGCCTATGCCCAGGCCTATGCTGGTGCGGCGTTTTCTGAAAGCAGGCACGTTTTAAAGCCTAAAACCCTAATTTCCACCACATCTATAAATAGAGGTCGATGGTGGTCGTTTTGGGGAGTCCCAAAAGTGTTGAAAGGAGCGGCGAAGTCCTGCTGGAGTGGATTCACGAGTCAAGTATGAAGAAGGTGATTGGAACCGTTCGAAGCCTACGATGAAGTCTCCAACAATTCCTGGTGAAGAGCACACGATGAGCGGCTAAACACCATATCCATTTGCGGAGGATCTACGTCTAAGTTTTACTTTATCGAATTTCAATTATGTTTTCATGTATTTTGTGTTGCTTGAGTACTTTATGTGTAATACAAATGATAAGCATTCGATTATGGTTATGATTATATGTTTTGATTGGTAAAAGCAAGATAGTTCATAGTGGTGTTATTATTTGTGCCGAGTCCATTAGTTTAGGGATTAAGACAAGTAATGGACGTTGCATGCGTTATGCCGAGATTTATTGATAAAAATATGTATGATTAATTTAACCACACAATTAATTATATCTATGTGATTGTTGCATGAAATTCAAGTGGGTAATAACTTATGCCGTAGTGATTCCGTGAATAGTTATCTTCAATTTGCTTGTTAATCAATCCGTTAGTTGTTTGTCGTTAGTTTTAGTTATAATTTAGACATAATTATTATTCCAAACAACTCATCCAATTCACTCACTTTACGATTTAATCACTTTCAATAAACTAAAGAAACAAGCTAATTAACCCTAATTCACATACGCACTCCCTGCGGATTCGACCCTAACTTCTCTAAGCTAAATAGTTAGATTTAAGGTTATTTCTATGGGCCACAATGACGGCTCGTCAAATTTTGGCGCCGTCGACGGTGAGTGGTGACGTTTGTTAGGGCTAGAAGTTAGTTTTTGGCCTTAGTTTTAAGTTTTAAGTAGTTCAGTTCAATTTAATTATAGTCTTTAATTTCTTATTATTAAAAATCACATAAAAAATTAATTCAAAAATTCAAAAAGGTAATTGTAGTCCTCTACTTTACCACCAAAAATATAATTAGTCTAATTAAGTAACTTCATTGATAGTTTATGCTCACACGTCGATCGGCCAAAGGATTACCGCTATGATTCGAACCTGAAATCGAAAAAGTAGCTAAATCTAACCGAAAGACTGTCAGGTTACAAAAACAACAAACATTAATCACAGAGAATTAAGCGTATACACGCGGAAGACGAAAACGAACAAGAGGAAGAAATTCCCACGTTAGAAGGTCCTCCAATTTCGCCAAAAAATCATGAGCAAGAACCTGAGCGTATAGCCACTAGGATGGGTGAACAGATGAGACGAACGGGTGAATCGCATTGCCGCCCTGGTGATGTGTCCGACCCTTCTCCTATCTGTTATCCTGAAAATGAGAACGAACCCGACGTTCGTCCTCAATTATTTCAAATTCTTCCAATTTTCCAAGGGATGCCAAGTGAGGAACCCTATGAACATCTAGCTGAGTTTACGGCTATTTGTAAAGCAAAATATGTTCGAGGTATAACTACCGACAGTTTAAAGCTTCGATTATTCACTTTCTCGTCGTGTCGCTACCGACCAATAGCATCACAACATGGTATCAGATGAAAAGAGAGTTTCTCAATGAATACTATCCCATTAGTAAAACAACTGAGAAAAGGAAGAAAATTACTAGGTTTAAACAAAAACCCGGTGAACAATTCTACGAAGCATTTGATCATATGAAAAAATTATTGAGAGCTTGTCCACATCATTAGGTGCTCAAATGGATACCTAGCAAAACATTTTTTGATGGTGGGATTCAAAGAGAGTCGTAACATGATTATTGCTGCCACTGGAAGCACGTCTTTAGCAAAATAATATGATGAGGCGTGGGAGTTGCTAAATCGACTCGGTAAAGGTCTCAAGGTGCAAGTTGGTTCTGAGAACAACATAGGAGTTCAAGTAATGGGCATAGATAATGCCTGGAAACGTGAGGTTAAGTGTGAAATCTCAGAGTTAGGAAAGAAAATGGATCAACTAGATGAAGGGTTTTAGTTCAAGCCCTAATGTATTAGTTAACTGTGTCACATGCAGTGATCCATCTCATCATTCCGAAGCATGTCCTCAAGTGCAGTCCACTGAGGAGATTGCTAATGAAGTTTATGGTTTTAGAGCTCACAGGGAGAGGGATAACCCATTTTCGGATACTTATAATCTGGGATGGAGAAGTCATCCTAACTTTCGATGGAATAATGATCAGCCTACCGATCATCAATCTAAGCCAAGGTATGAACCACCAAGAAGACTCTATTAATATGGTTTTACCTCTGCCGCAAAAGATGAGCGATACTATAAATCAAACCCACGTGATCAGCCTAATTTCCTAGTGGAAACGAACATGACTTCTTCACAATTCTCGGAGTTTGCAAAATTTATGAAGCAACAGTCAGCTATTAGTACTAAGACTATGGAGATGCTGAGTCGCCAAAAGGTCAGATAGTTGAGTCTCTCTCTAGAAGAGAAGAGGGGAAGCTTCCTAGCAATACTCTCCCTAATCCTTCACATGCTCATGGTAAAGATAAGAAACATGAGACAAATGAAGTAAATGAATTATCCAAGATAACCACTCTGAGAAGTGGTAGAGAGGTAGACAATAAAATTGAGATGCCTAAAGAGCAAAAGGCAGAAGAAATACCAACACTGAAGTCGTGTACGAAGAGAAAGAGGATCCAAAGAAGGAGGTTCCAAAGAAAGTCACTTTTAAAGAACCAATTAAAGCGGATATTCCAACTCCCAAACTTGGGGAGGCGGCTAAGGATTAGGACACCACAGTTCCTCCTCCTTATTCGGCTGCTTTAGAAAATCCTAAATCTTCTCCCTATGGCAAAAGAGACCCACAACCAGAGGATTTGTGGGATTTGTTTAATCAAGTTAAGATCAATTCCTTTGATCACGGCTATTCAACAAATTCCCTCTTATGCCAAATTCATAAAGATCTCTGCACCCAGAAAAGAAAGTTCAAGGTCTCGCTTCATAAGCAGATCAATCTAACTGAACAATTAAGTACAATAGTTTCTAGTTCTTTGCCTCCTAAGCTTAAAGATCTTGGATCACCCTTGATTCCAGTGACGATTGGTAATGTGAAGATAAAAAAGGCACTACTTGGTCTTAGAGCTAGTGTTAATATCTTACCTGGAAACTTGTTTGATAAACATGATCTAGGCCAGTTACAGACGTCTGACATAATCTTACAGCTGGCAGATCGGCCAACTAAGTGTCCAAGGGATATTCTTTCAGATGTAATAGTAAAGGTTGACTATTTTTACTATCCAGTTGATTTCCTAGTTTTGGACACCGAAAGTTCAATAGGAGATAATCAACTAGCTATTATCCTAGGCAAACCTTTCTTAGCCACGATTAATGCTCAAATTAATTGTAGGACAGAAGCCATGGATATTGCATTTGGTAATCAGAAACTGAGATCGAATGTGTTTAATGCTTCAAATGTCGCTGCTATTGATTCAGAGTGTTATCTGATTGATATGGTGGACGAACTTGCGCAGCAGCATAGTTTGTTCAATAACACCAAAGATACTACTGAGTTATTTTTTATTGAGCATGATATAGCTAGACTAAATTCTCACGAATGTAACAAATTAGAGGTAGTCATGGAATCCATATTGGAATTGAAACAACCACCGTAGACCCATAGGACTGAAAAATTACCTACTAATCTGTCTCAGTCAGCAAAAGCCTTCAATAGAACAACCACCTGTTGTAGAATTGAAGGAGTTGCCAGTTCATTTAAAATACGCTTTTCTAGGTCAAAATGTGTGACACCCTTGCCACACTTAACCAAAATTACATAACACCCAGGATTAATCACCAATACATAACATACATAATGATTTAAAAGCGTAATATAATTGCGGAAGCATAAAAGTACATAATAAAAATAATACAACTGTTTTAAACACCCTACAGTGCTACAAGGTTTCATGTCTAAATCTACATACTCAAAATTTATTACAACATTCCCAAACATATTTCAACAATAACCCCATGATTCAATTACCAAAATGAGTAGTAGATATCTTCAAATACTTCAACAGATGACCTACCTAGACGGTCCGGCAGCAGATTTTCCTTTTCCTGTAAAAATTAAACAACTGAGGGGTAAGCAAATGCTTAGTGAATACACAGATTTAAGCATTTTATAAATCTTTATGAAGCCCCAAGAGTAACACCGACGACGAACATCGTATACTCTCTTCGTACACCAAGTACGGAGCAAGAGCCGCAGCTCCTTCGAGCCCAAAGCTCGGCGTTAAACCAACCATCTGAGACAGACAAAACATCGGGGATGACTTACTGCCTACCAGAACCTTGGAGGGATCAGCTCTGGGTCATATAGCGCAGTAACATCGGAGTAACAGATGCGACCCGCCGGTCCATTGATAGATGCACAACAAAAGAACGGACATGCAACAAGATCAATGTGCATATAAATCTATGCAAGTCAGTAGAATTCCAAACGATAATGAAGGAACATGTCTCAGCAGGCAATAGCTAACATAAAGCAGATATAAACATGCGAAATCATATGTACTCACAGTGGGTGCGTTAATTAATAACAGTCAATATTATTTCTCCTCGGGCTTTCAACCGGATCCACAAAGTACCCCACTGTGGGTTAAACAACACCACAAGGGACCTGTTAAGTCATTTGTAACCAAATACTGTGTCAATAACTGTTTAATTTCATAAAACCAAATTTTATAATTTTGTATCATTTGATCCGAAATTCGGATCCCATGCCCGAATTCGAACCCCAATTCGGACCCCATATAAGTTCGGACCCCATATCAAGTTCGGACCCATGTTAAGTTTGAACCCCATATCAAGTTCGGACCCATGTTAAGTTCGAACCTCATGCCAAGTTCGGACCCCACCCGAATTCGGACCCATCCGAATTCGGACTCCAATCGAAATCTAACACTTGTAAATATTTTCTTTTTTTGTGCATATGAAGTTCGGACCTCATCCGAATTCGGACCAGATCCGAGTTCATCTTGGATCCGAATTCGGACCATCCGAATTTCGAACTTGTGCAGTTTTATATATTTTCCAGATTTATTTCAGTCCTTTTTGAACTTATTCAGTGTTCGAAATAATTTATGCCAACTTTCATACATTTAGTTTCAACACTTTTAACACTAATATTAACACTTTTACATATCAATCCGAACCCCTTTTTGACCCTTTTGGTACACCCATCGAACACACACACTTAAACACACACTAAAAATCCCAAAATCATACTTATGGGTTGATTGAGAAGCTGAAATTCAGTTTATAGCATCTTATACACTAGATTTAAACAAATCCACAACTTGATCATACATGCATTAACATTTGCTACTCCAAATCTGTGATTCGGATTTTTGCCAAAACCGAACCATAAACCTTCAAAAATTGAAATTTTAAGAGATTTTTACCATTAATCGTCAATTTCAGTAGTAACAGATCCGTCTAAGCAACTTGAATCTTGATTTTCAGCCTTAACTTCTAACTTTTTGTTCTTCTTGATTTGTTTAGAGAGAGAGAGAGCCGAGAGAGATATGAGTTTTAGAGAGAGAGAGAGAGCCGAGAGATGAGAGAGTTTAGTGAGAGAGAGTGAAATGATGAAATGAACTGATTAAATGACTTTACCCCCCTTTTATTCCATACTTTCGGCTCTTGACACATCTAGTCCCTCTACTTATCCGGTTCCATTAAATACTGATTTTCTAAAATAAAGAATTCTATCTTTAATTTATTATCCTAAACAATTTAATAATTATATTCACTTAAATAAATTGAAATTTCACAATTTCTGAATAATGCAACCAACTGTAGAATTAATCCAAATTCCGTACCAACTTTCATAATCCTACTTAAATTACAAATTTAATCTAATAAACTTCAAATATAATAATCTAAATCTGAGGATGTTACAGCATGGCCTCCACCACGCTTAAACTTCGTCCTCGAAGTTATTTGGATCTAAACAGTTGTGGATATTTCTTCAACATATCAGACTTAGTCTCCCACGTATGATTGGCTCCTTTATGATGCTTCCATCGTACAAGCACCATCTCTATCTCTTTGCTTCTTAAATTCTTCACTTTAGTATCCAACACACACTCCGGCTCTTCCACATATCGGAGTCTTTCATCGATTTGCAGCTCAGTGTGATCGGCCCAATCCTCATTTCCAGCAGTGAATGATTTTCTGAGATTTCCCACATGGAACACCGGGTGTATGCCCGACATCTATTCAGGCAACTCCAAACGGTATGACTGATTTCCAACTTTCTCTATTATTCGGAATGGTCCGACAAATCTCGGAGCCAACTTGCCTCTCTTCACGAAACGAGTAACACCTCTCATAGGTGATACTTTCAGATATACCCAATCATTCACATCAAAACTGATTGGTTTATGCCTCCTGTCATGATAACTTTTCTGACGATCCTGGGCCGCTTTCATATTCTTCCTAATCAGCTGTATCTTCTCGTTTGTCTCCTGTAACAATGTCGCCCAGCAATCGGCGTTTCTCCAGTTTCTCTCCAACACGTAGGAGTCCTACACCTTCTCCCATACAATGCCTCGAACGGCGCTTTCTTTATTGTCGCGTGGTAACTATTGTTGTACGAGAACTCTATCAGTGGCAAATGATCGTCCCAATTACCACCAAGATCCAAGATGCACGACCGCATCATATCTTCAAGTGCCAGGATGGTCCTTTCACTTTGGCCATCGGTTTGCGGACGGTAAGCCGTACTCATTGCTATTCTCGTTCCCAACCCTTCTTGCAAAGCCGACCAGAAGTTTGAAGTAAATCGGCTGTCCCAATCCGATACAACGGACTTAGGTACTCCGTGTCTAGAAACAATCTCGTCCATATAAATCTGTGCCAACTTTTCCAAGGAATAACTCTCTCTTATCGGAATAAAATGTGTGGACTTAGTTAACCTATCAACTATCACCCAAACTGCATCATGTTGACGCCTAGTCTTCGGCAATTTCGTAACAAAGTCCATTGTTATGTGTTCCCACTTCCATTTCGGAATGAAAAGTGGTTGCAGACTGCCGTATGGTTGCTGATGTTCGGCTTTCACTAGCCGACAAGTCCGACATCTTTCAACAAATTGCCTAATGTCCTTCTTCAATCTGGGCCACCAAAAGTCTGCTTTCAGCTCGTTGTACATCTTTGTGCTCCTAGGATGTACAGAAAACTTGGATTGATGTGCTTCTTCGATGATCACCTTTCTCATACCACCAAACTTCGGCACCCAGATTCTTCCGTACACACCTTTCAATCCAGATTCACTCGTTTCTATATTCTTAATCTGCACTCGAATATCCTCCGCAACAACGTTTTCTTCATTCAAGGCTTCCTCTTAAGCGGCTCTAACATCATTAATAATCGTAGAAGTTAGCATAGTAGACGTCATCATGTAGCAACAGTCCTTAGAATATGCTTTGCGACTCAAGGCATCGGCTACCACATTAGCCTTACCAGGATGGTACAGTATCTCACAATCGTAGTCTTTAATAAGTTCCATAGACCTACGCTGTCTCATATTAAGCTCCTTTTGACTGAATATGTACTTCAAACTCTTATGATCTGTATAGAGTTGACACTTAGTTCCATATAAATAGTATCTCCACAATTTCAATGCAAAAGTAACTGCAGTCAACTCCAAGTCATGAGTCGAATAATCCTTCTCATGCTGCTTTAACTGTCTTGAGGTATACGCAATTACTTTCCCGCGCTGCATCAGTACAGCACCTAACCCCAGTCTTGATGCGTCTGTGTATACTACGAAATCCTCATTATCCTCTGGTAGGGCAAGTATCGGCGCTTCACTTAGTGTCTTCTTCAAGATCTCAAATGCCTCTTGTTGCACAGTTTCCCAAACAAACAGTGCATTCTTCTTTGTTAATGCAGTCAAAGGAACTGCAATCATCGAGAAATCTTTAATAAACCTCAAAGGAACTGCAATCATCGAGAAATCTTTAATAAACCTCCTATAGTAGCCCGCCAACCCAAGAAAACTTCTGACTTCTGTAGCTGAACGAGGCGGCTCCCAGTTTCTTATGGCTTCAACTCTAGCTGGATCTACAGAAATCCTAGCTCCAGAAATCACATGTCCAAGAAATTGAATCTGTTGCAACCAAAACTCGCATTTGGAAAATTTTGCATACAACTTCTCCTTTCTCAATAGCTCCAACAATTCCCTTAGATGATCAGCATGCTCAGCCTCAGACTTGGAATATACCATGATGTCGTCAATAAACACAATTACCGATTTATCTAACATCGGTCTACATACTCTGTTCCTCAGATCCATGAAAATAGCCGGGGCATTGGTTAACTCGAAAGGCATAACCAAAAATTCATAATGCCCATAACGTGTCCTGAAAGCTGTCTTAGACACATCTTCCTCTCGAACTTTCAGCTGATGGTATCCCGACCTTCAGTCAATTTTAGAGAATACACTAGCCCCATTCAATTGATCAAACAAGTCATCTATCCTCGGCTTGTTCTTAATTGTCAACTTATTCAACTCCCGGTAATCAATGCACACTCGCATCATGCCATCTTTCTTCTTAACAAACAAAACAGGGGCTCCCCACGGCGATGAACTCGGTCGAATGAAGCCCTTATGCAACAACTCCTGGAGTTGTTTCATCATTTCTTGCATCTCTGTAGGAGCAAGGCGATACGGAGAACGAGCTACCGGTGCAGCTCCAGGGAACAGATCAATACGGAGATCCACTTGTCTCTCAGGCGGCACGCCAGACAAGTCTTCCAGAAATACATCCGGCAATCGTGATACAACAGTGTTGGTACACCCTGTGTGACGATAGCAGTCTAATCGATTTGCATTATGATTTAGGTAATATTCTGAGTTAACCAGTATTTTGATATATATGTTTAATATGTGTTTGTCTGTTATTGATTGTGTGTTTGAACTTGATGTAACATATTACAAGAAGTTCAAACATAAAGGTCAAAGATTATGTCAAGCATAAGTTAAAACATAAGTTTCATCACTTAAGTGTTTAAGTGTATTGGCTAGATTCGAATAGGTTAAGGAAGGCATTCGAATCTGTGATAGATTCGAATGTATCCTTAGATTCGAATGGGCTAGATTCGAATCTGTCAGATGGACAGATTCGAATGAGGCCTTAGGCCAGATTCGAGGTTGGCCCACAACAGACTCGAATCAGGGTCTATAATTAGGGATAGACTCGAATGATTAGAAGACTTTTGGCAGAATTCGTGAGGAATTAAGCAATAGGCGATCTCGAGTTTATCAGCTAGGTGAGTCCCGTTTCGGAGAGAATTAGTACGTAGGATCGTTCGTGTGTCGTTCGTTCAGCGTCTAATAGTCTCCGTGTTTCCGTTGGTTGAGAGTTGTCCGTCTAACCGTCAACGAGGATTCCGCACTCGTTAACGGGTCCGCGTCTAGATAGATCTTGCATTGGTAGACCTTACAAGTGGTATCAGAGACTACGGAGTGTTCGTGGTGTTCTTCGTGTTCATCAGATACATTCTAGGTTTCTTGACGCTAGTTGGACGGTTTTTCTCTCAAAAACGTGTTTTTGAGCTTAGCAAATTCATATTCGGGAAACACTTTGTGGTTTTTCACGTTTTTGGTCGAAATCATTATTTTTCGTTTGAAAATTAGTGATTTAATCTGTAAAACGTCAAAAAATCAAAGTGTTAGCCGTTTTTCGAGTTTGCGGCGCTCGAATCTATAGGGGTAATTAGGGTTCCACTCTAGTCTCGAGTCTAACCAAAATACACTCCTTTCGAGTCAATTTCAGTCAGTTTCGAGTCTGTGGTGTTTCGAATCTGTTACTACCTTCGAATTGGATCTCGAGTCTATATTGTTTCGAGTTTGTTTCGAGTTTGTTACTGTTTCGATTCTGTGCTTCGATTCTGCTGAATTTCGATTCTATTGTGCCTTCGATTCTAAGGGTCTTCGAGTTTAAGGAGTCCTTCGAATCTGACATATCTTCGAATCTAAGGAATTGTTCGAATCTGACATAATTTCGAATCTAATTGAATTAAAATACTTAATCGAATTTAATCCCAAATAAATTGGAATCTAATTACATTCGAATCTATCTAGGTTCGAAAGAGTTAATCCACATTAGTTTCAAATTAAATTAATTAAGTCTAAATTCAATTTGTTTCAGAAAAGATGTCAAATCTTCAGAAATTTCTTGAAATGGATCACGAAGTTGGGAAGGCTAATGCACCACCAAAGCTGATGAAAGTTGAGGATTACTACTGGTGGAAGGACAGATTTACGGATTTTGTACGATTCAACGATATGCGCATGTGGGTGTGCATAGATGAAGGGTACATTCCACCAGTATCTGAGGTTGAAGGCCGTCAAAAGGTTCTGTCATACCAGATGATGAAAGAGGATGACAAGAAACTATTTGAAGCTGAAAACAAGGCTTTCTCCATTATCCGTATGGCGTTACCTCAAGATATCTTGCACACATTTCGAACTCAAAGGACGTCGAAAGAACTTTGGGAGTCTCTCCAGAAAAGGTGTGAGGGTAATCCACGGGTGCGTAGAAAGCGTACAGAGCTGTTGACCCAACAGTTTGCGATTTTCAAGGCTCTTAAGGATGAACAGTTAGATGATATTATCACAAGGTTCTATCATCTGATAACAGAGCTTGAAAGTCATGGCATTGAGTACTCGGACAATGACAAGAACAACAAGCTTCTTGATGCCCTACCAGCCAAATGGGCTATGTACGTGGCAATGATTAAGCTTAATGAAGACAAATACTATGCTCAATCGCTGGATGACATCGTGGGAACGTTGCGGGCATATCACTTCGAAATGATAAAGGCTGAGACTGATTACGAGCAAGTCCAAAATCCGGCGATGTATTTTGGAAAGACATCTAAATCATCAGTGACAGCTGATCAGAAGAGTGCTACAGCGTTTTTCACCGGAGAAACGTCATCGCCACCAGAGTCCGAAGACTCACTGAATCGCGCGTTCTTAGGGTTAGGAAGATCGGAAGAACCGCAACCTCAAGTCCAACAGGCATCGACCAGTCAGAGCTATTCGAAGATGCCCATGAGCGCAAAGTCAGCGGAAGAGCATCTGAATCTACTTGCTTCGTTTGTGGCCGCTTATGGAAATTGTGTTCAAGGGAAGATCAATGATCCGGCTCTTTGGGATGAAGATTACGATCAGGTCGACTCTGATGACTTAGAGGAAATGGATCTTAAATGGCAACTGGCCATGGTAACCCAGAGGGTTAAGAGATTCATAAAGAGAACTGGAAGAAATCTACAGATGAATAACAAGGGGATAGGATTTGATAAGTCCAAGGTGAAATGCTATAACTGTCAGGGATTGGGACACTTCGCCAGGGAGTGTCAAAGACCGAAGGTAGAGACATACCAGGGGCAGAGTCAGCATCAGGGACAGTTCCAAAATCAGTCCCAACAAAGATATCTTCCGAGTTCTTCATCTGGTCAAGCCAATCTAGCGGGTCTAATATCCAATGTCACTTCTGACAGACAGCTAGATGGTACTTATGACTGGAGTTCACATCCTGAGTCCAATGCTAGAGCCTTCATGGCTGAAGTTACTGAAACTGGATGTGATGTAGACGAGCAGACCACAAGGGACAGCAGTCCGATGTGGGTAGAGAAAGCGAATGATCAGACCGTGCTGGAGTTTGCTGCTCAGATGGCCAACGTGGAATCTGATAACTCTAAGGTTAGTCTTTCTTATTCTCTATTTCGTGAATTATGTGCTTTATGTGTTAGTTCTAACGATAGGTTAAATCTAGTCTTAGACTCACATAAGACCATAGCTGCTCAAATTGAAAATTTAAAAATTGAAAATGCTAGCCTCAATGATATAAAGCAAGATTTAAAAGAAAAGCTTAAGGCTGATGCTCAAGATGTAATAGTTCTAAAAGACAAACTGAGTGAGCAGTGTGTTAGGATAGAGCTTATGTATGAGCACGTAGAGGCCTTGACCAAAAATCTGAAAGACAAGGACATAGAGCTAGCCGAGACCAAGGTTAAGGTAGCAGAGGCAAATAGCAAGCTGGAAAAGTTTAGGAATTCGAGCCTAAACCTAGGAAAAGTCTTAGATGCCCAAAGACAGTCTAAGAAGCCTGTAGGTCTAGGTTTTCATGAAATTCCTCCACCGTTCAATGCAAACTATGTGCCTCAGCCTCAGGAGAAAACTGACAACTCAGTAGACTTAGAGGACCTACCTGAACCGACACCTGAGCCTACAGTTGAAAATACACCTAAGGTGACTGACTCTACTGTCAAGGTCAAGAAAGTGAAATTTGTGTCTTCCTCCAGTGAAACACCTGCAGGGAAACAGAAAATTTCATGGGCTGACCAGGTCGAAGAGACAGACACTGTAGATGTACCAAAGGAAGTAGACACTAGTGAGACACCTAGATCTAAGGGACCAACCAAAAAGTCCATGGATAAGATGTCTTGCTTTAGATGTCACGAAAAAGGGCATGTTGCTTCTCACTGTCCAAATAGGAAAGCAGATGTTACCCCTAAGACAGTGAACCCAACACCTGTTAAGCCCTCACCAACTGTGGCAAGCAGCAGTAGTTCTCAACCTACCGAGAAAACTGTGCAGGCCGCAACAAAACTTGTTGTGAAACAAACACCGGTTAAGGTTGGACCAAAAGAAGTGGTTAGGACAAATTCACCGAATCGTGTCTTTAATCAATCTAGGTCAGCACCTCAACAAGTCTATAGGAGCACAACACCTAGCAGGTCACACACTCCAGTTAGGTCACATACTCCTGTTAGACAATATGTTCCGGTAAAAGCTCAGGGATCACAGTCTGAAATGCAGTATAATAAGACTTATTCTAGAGCACCACAACAAATGCCTACTCAAAGGCAAAGAGTGAATCTAAATCACTCGGCACAACAACAGAATTCAGTTCAAAGGCCCAAGTCACCTGAAAGGCGAGATGGGTACTTGAAA
>JAANYP010001057.1:0-12505 GCA_020465985.1 Centrapalus pauciflorus | reverse complement strand
AATTACATGATTAATTATAACGTACGTAAGTATTATTACTCGAGAAATGAAATGCAATTGTATTGAATTTAATATCTGCATGTAACCTAGGTTCATGAAATTACATGATTAATTTAACCTAAGTTTTATTACTCATGGACTGGAATGCAATTGAATTGAATTGAATATCTACATGTAACCTAGGTTCACTATATTACATGATTAATTTTAACCTATGTTTTATTATTTAATTGAGTTAAATTGAAAAATTATGTTTTTGCAAGTTTCGAGCTGTTAGTTCAATTTCTCAAGATGTTAGTGCATTTTCTCAAGTTGTTAAGTGTTTTATAAAACTAGGTTCATTAAATTACATAATTAATGTTAAGCTAAGTTTTATTACTCATGGAATGGAATGCAAATTGAATTGAATTGAATATCTGCATGTAACCAAGGTTCATGATATTACATGATTAATTTTAACCTAAGTTTTATTACTCATGAAATGGAATGCAATTGAATTGAATCTAATCTCTGCATGTAACCTAGGTTCATGAAATTACATGATTAAATTTAACCTAAGTTTTATTACTCATGGAATGGAATGCAATTGAATTGAATTAATATCTGCATCTAACCTAGGTTCATGAAATTACATGATTACTTTTAACCTAAATTTTATTACTCATGAAATGGAATGCAATTGAATTGAATTTAATATCTGCATCTAACCTAGGTTCATAAAATTACATGACTAATTTTAACCTAAGTTTTATTACTCATGAAATGGAATGCAACTGAACTGAATTTAATATCTGCATGTAGCTAGGGTCATGAAATTACATGATAAATTTTAACCTAACTTTTATTACTCATGAAATGGAATGCAATTGAATTTAATGTAATATCTGCATGTAACCTAGGTTCATGAAATTCCATGATTAATTTTAACCTAAGTTTTATTACTCATGGACTGGAATTCAATTGATTGAATTGAATATCTGCATGTAACCTAGTTTCATGAAATTACATGATTAATTATAACGTACGTACGTATTATTACTAATGAAATGGAATGCAATTGTTTTGAATTTAATATCTGCATGTAACCTAGGTTCATGAAATTACATGATTAATTTTAACCTAAGTTTTATTACTCATGGACTGGAATGCAATTGAATTGAATTGAATATCTGCATGTATCCTAGGTTCATGAAATTACTTGATTAAAATTAACCTTTGTTTTATTATTCTTGAAATTGAATGCAATTTAATATCTGCATGTAAGCTAGGTTGACGAAATTACATGAATAATTATAACCTAAGTTTTATTACTCATGGAATGGAATGCAATTGAATTGAATTGAATATCTGCATGTAACCTAGGTTCCTGATGTTACATGATTTATTTTAACCTAAGTTTTATTACTCATGAAATAGAATGCAATTGAACTGAATCTAATATCTGCATTAACCTAGGTTCATGAAATTACATGATTAATTTTTACCTAAGTTTTATTACTCATGGACTCGAATGCGATTGAATTGAATTGAATATCTGCATGTATCCTAGGTTCATGAAATTACTTGATTAATTTTAACCTTTGTTTTATTACTCAAGAAATTGAATGCAATTTAATATCTGCATGTAAGCTAGGTTGATGAAATTACATGAATAATTATAACCTAAGTTTTATTACTCATGGAATGGAATGCAATTGAATTGAATTGAATATCTGCATGTAACCTAGGTTCCTGATGTTACATGATTTATTTTAACCTAAGTTTTATTACTCATGAAATAGAATGCAATTGAACTGAATCTAATATCTGCATTAACCTAGGTTCATGAAATTACATGATTAATTTTTACCTAAGTTTTATTACTCATGGACTCGAATGCGATTGAATTGAATTGAATATCTGCATGTATCCTAGGTTCATGAAATTACTTGATTAAAATTAACCTTTGTTTTATTATTCTTGAAATTGAATGCAATTTAATATCTGCATGTAAGCTAGGTTGACGAAATTACATGATTAATTATAACCTAAGTTTTATTACTCATGGGTTGGAATGCAATTGAATTGAATTGAATATCTGCATGTAACCTAGATTCATGATATTACATGATTTATTTTAACCTAAGTTTTATTACTCATGAAATGGAATGCAATTGAATTAAATTTAATATTTGCATGTAACCTAGGTTCATGAACTTACATGATTAGTTTTTACCTAAGTTTAATTACTACTGAAATGGAATGCCATTGAATTGAATTTAAGATCTGCATGTAACCTAGGTTCATGAAATAACATGATTAATTTTAACCTATGTTTTATTACTCATGAATATGATATGCAATTTAATATCTGCATGTATGTTAGGTTGATGAAATTACAAGATTAATTATAACCTAAGCTTTGTTACTCATGGAATGGAATGCAATTGAATTGAATTGAATATGTGCACGTAACCTAGGTTCATGATATTACATGATTTATTTTAACCTAAGTTTTATTACTCATGAAATGGAATGCAATTGAATTGAATTTAACATCTGCATGTAATCTAGGTTCATGAAATTACATGATTAATTTAAATTAAGTTTTATTACTCATTGACTCGAATGCGATTGAATTGAATTGAATATCTGCATGTAACCTAGGTTCATAAAATTACTTGATTAAAATTAACCTAACTTTTATTACTCATGAAATGGAATGCAATTGAATTTAATTTAATATCTGCATGTAACCTAGGTTCATGAAATTCCATGATTAATTTTAACCTAAGTTTTATTTCTCAATGACTGAAATGCAATTGAATTGAATTGAATATCTGCATGTAACCTAGTTTCATGAAATTACATGATTAATTATAAGGTACGTAAGTATTATTACTCAAGAAATGGAATGCAATTGTATTGAATTTAATATCTGCATGTAACCTAGGTTCATGAAATTACATGATTAATTTAACCTAAGTTTTATTACTCATGGACTGGAATGCAATTGAATTGAATTGAATATCTACATGTAACCTAGGTTCACTATATTACATGATTAATTTTAACCTATGTTTTATTATTTAATTGAGTTAAATTGAAAAATTATGTTTTTGCAAGTTTCGAGCTGTTAGTTCAATTTCTCAAGATGTTAGTGCATTTTCTCAAGTTGTTGAGTGTTTTATAAACCTAGGTTCATTAAATTACATAATTAATGTTAACCTAAGTTTTATTACTCATGGAATGGAATGCAATTGAATTGAATTGAATATCTGCATGTAACCAAGGTTCATGAAATTACATGATTAATTTTAACCTAAGTTTTATTACTCATGAAATGGAATGCAATTGAATTGAATCTAATCTCTGCATGTAACCTAGGTTCATGAAATTACATGATTAAATTTAACCTAAGTTTTATTACTCATGGAATGGAATGCAATTGAATTGAATTAATATCTGCATCTAACCTAGGTTCATGAAATTACATGATTACTTTTAACCTAAATTTTATTACTCATGAAATGGAATGCAATTCAATTGAATTTAATATCTGCATCTAACCTAGGTTCATGAAATTACATGACTAATTTTAACCTAAGTTTTATTACTCATGAAATGGAATGCAACTGAACTGAATTTAATATCTGCATGTAACCTAGGGTCATGAAATTACATGATAAATTTTAACCTAACTTTTATTACTCATGAAATGGAATGCAATTGAATTTAATGAAATATCTGCATGTAAGCTAGGTTCATGAAATTCCATGATTAATTTTAACCTAAGTTTTATTACTCATGGACTGGAATTCAATTGATTGAATTGAATATCTGCATGTAACCTAGTTTCATGAAATTACATGATTAATTATAACGTACGTACGTATTATTACTAATGAAATGGAATGCAATTGTTTTGAATTTAATATCTGCATGTAACCTAGGTTCATGAAATTACATGATTAATTTTAACCTAAGTTTTATTACTCATGGACTGGAATGCAATTGAATTGAATATCTGCATGTAACCTAGGTTCATGAAATTGCATAATTAATTTTAACCTAAGTTTTATTATTCTTGGAATGAAATGCAATTGAATTGAACTGAATAACTGCATGTAACCTAGGTTCATGAAATTACATGATTAATTTTAACCTATGTTTTATTATTTCATTGAGTTAAATTGTAAAATTATGTTTTTGCAAGTTTCGAGCTCTTAGTTCAATTCCTCAAGTTATTAGTGCATTTTCTCAAGCTGTTAAGTGTTTCATAAACCAAGGTTCATGAAATTACATGATTAATTTTAACCTAAGTTTTATTATATAATTGAGTTAAATTGAAAAATTATGTTTTTGAAAATTTCGAGCTGTTAGTTCAGTTTCTCAAGCTGTTAGTGCATTTTCTCAAGCTGTTAAGTGTTTTATAAACCTAGGTTAATGAAATTACATGATTAATTTTAACCTATGTTTTATTACTCATGGAATGGAATGCAATTGAATTGAATTGAATATCTGCATTTAACCTAGGTTTATGAAATTACATTATTAATTTTAACCTAAGTTTTATTACTCATGCACTGGAATGCAATTGATTTGAATATCTGCATGTAACCTAGGTTCATGAAATTACATGATTAATTGAAACCTAACTTTTATTACTCATGAAATGGAATGCAATTGTATTGAATTTAATATTTGCATGTAACCTAGGTTCATGAAATTACATGATTAATTTTAACCTAGGTTTTATTACTTATGGACTGGAATGCAATTGAATTGAATTGAATTGAATATCTGCATATAACCTAGGTTCATGAAATTACATAATTAATTTTAACCTAATTTTATTACTCATGGAATGAAATGCAATTGAATTGAATTGAATATCTGCATGAAACCTAGGTTCATAATATTACATGATTAATTTAAACATAACTTTTATTACTCATGAAATGGAATGCAACTGAACTGAATTTAATATCTGCATGTAACCTAGGGTCATGAAATTACATGATAAATTTTAACCTAACTTTTATTATTCATGAAATGGAATGCAATTGAATTTAATGTAATATCTGCATGTAACCTAGGTTCATGAAATTCCATGATTAATTTTAACCTAAGTTTTATTACTCATGGACTGGAATTCAATTGATTGAATTGAATATCTGCATGTAACCTAGTTTCATGAAATTACATGATTAATTATAACGTACGTACGTATTATTACTAATGAAATGGAATGCAATTGTTTTGAATTTAATATCTGCATGTAACCTAGGTTCATGAAATTACATGATTAATTTTAACCTAAGTTTTATTACTCATGGACTGGAATGCAATTGAATTGAATATCTGCATGTAACCTAGGTTCATGAAATTACATAATTAATTTTAACCTAAGTTTTATTATTCTTGGAATGAAATGCAATTGAATTGAACTGAATAACCGCATGTAACCTAGGTTCATGAAATTACATGATTAATCTTAACCTATGTTTTATTATTTAATTGAGTAAAATTGTAAAATTATGTTTTTGCAAGTTTCGAGCTCTTAGTTCAATTCCTCAAGTTATTAGTGCATTTTCTCAAGCTGTTAAGTGTTTCATAAACCAAGGTTCATGAAATTACATGATTAATTTTAACCTAAGTTTTATTATATAATTGAGTTAAATTGAAAATTTATGTTTTTGAAAATTTCGAGCTGTTAGTTCAGTTTCTCAAGTTGTTAGTGCATTTTCTCAAGCTGTAAAGTGTTTTATAAACCTAGGTTAATGAAATTACATGATTAATTTTAACCTAAGTTTTATTACTCATGGAATGGAATGCAATTGAATTGAATGGAATATCTGCATGTAACCTAGGTTCATGAAATTACATTATTAATTTTAACCTAAATTTTATTACTCATGCACTGGAATGCAATTGAAATTGAATTGAATATCTGCATGAAACCTAGGTTCACAATATTACATGATTAATTTAAACCTAACTTTTATTACTGATGAAATGGAATACAATTGTATTGAATTTAATATCTTCATGTAACCTAGGTTCATGAAATTACATGATTAATTTTAACCAAAGTTTTATTACTAATGGACTGGAATGCAATTGAATTGAATTGAATTGAATATCTGCATGTAACCTACGTTCTTGAAATTACATAATTAATTTTAACCTAAGTTTTATTACTCATGGAATGAAATGCAATTGAATTGAATTGAATATCCGCGTGTGACCTAGATTCATGAAATTACATGATTATATTTAACCTAACTTTTATTATTTAATTGGGTCAAATTGAAAAATTATGTTTTTGCAAGTTTCGAGCGGTTAGTTCAATTTCTCAAGCAATTAGTGCATTTTCTCAAGCTCTTAAGTGTTTTATAAACCGAGGTTCATGAAATTACATGATTAATTTTAACCTAAGTTCTATTATTTAGTTGAGTTAAATTGAGAAATTATGTTTTTGCAAGTTTCCAGCTGTTATTTCAATTTCTCAAGCTGTTAGTGCATTTTCTCAAGCTGTTAAGTGTTTTATAAACCTAGGTTCATGAAATTACATAATTAATTTTAACCTAAATTTTATTACTCATGGAATGAAATGTAATTGAATTGAACTGAATAACTGCATGTAACCTAGGTTCATGAAATTACATGATTAATTTTAACCTATGTATTATTATTTAATTGAGTTAAATTGAAAAATTATGTTTTTGCAAGTTTCGAGCTCTTAGTTCAATTCCTCAAGTTATTAGTGCATTTTCTCAAGCTGTTAAGTGTTTCATAAACCAAGGTTCATGATATTACATGATTAATTTTAACCTAAGTTTTATTATATAATTGAGTTAAATTGAGAAAACATGTTTTTGCAAATTTCGAGCTGTTAGTTCAGTTTCTCAAGCTGTTAGTGCATTTTCTCAAGCTGTTAAGTGTTTTATAAACCTAGGTTAATGAAATTACATGATTAATTTTAACCTAAGTTTTATTACCCATGGAATGGAATGCAATTGATTGAATTGAATATCTGCATGTAACCTAGGTTCATGAAATTACATTATTAATTTTAACCTAAGTTTTATTACTCATGCACTGGAATGCAATTGAAATTGAATTGAATATCTGCATGTAACCTAGGTTCATAAAATTACATGATTAATTTAAACCTAACTTTTATTACTCATGAAATGGAATGCAATTGTATTGAATTTAATATCTTCATGTAACCTAGGTTCATGCAATTACATAATTTTAACCTAAGTTTTATTACTCATGGACTGGAATGCAATTGAATTGAATTGAATTGAATATCTTCAAGTAACCTAGGTTCATGAAATTACATAATTAATTTTAACCTAAGTTTTATTACTCATGGAATGAAATGCAATTGAATAGAATTGAATATCCGCGTGTAACCTAGGTTCATGAAATTACATGATTAATTTTAACCTAAGTTTTATTATTTAATTGAGTTAAATTGAAAAATTATGTTTTTGAGAGTTTCGAGCGGTTAATTCTATTTCTCAAGCAATTAGTGCATTTTCTCAAGCTGTTAAGTGTTTTATAAACCGAGGTTTATGAAATTACATGATTAATTTTAACGTAAGTTCTTTTATTTAATTGAGTTAAATTGAGAAATTATGTTTTTGCAAGTTTCGAGCTGTTATTTCAATTTCTCAAGCTGTTAGTGCATTTTCTCAAGCTGTTAAGTGTTTTATTAACCTAGGTTCATGAAATTACATAATTAATTTTAACCTAAGTTTTATTACTCATGGAATGAAATGCAATTGAATTGAATTGAATATATGCATGTAACCTAGGTTCATGAAATTACATTATTAATTTTAACCTAATTTTTATTACCCATGCACTGGAATTCAATTGAATTGAATTGAATATCTGCATGTAACTTAGGTTTATGAAATTACATGATTAAAATTAACCTAACTTTTATTACTCATGAAATGGAATGCAATTGAATTTAACTTAATATCTGCATGGAACCTAGGTTTTTGAAATTACTTGATTAAAATTAACCTAACTTTTATCACTCATGAAATGGAATGCAATTGAATTTAATTTAATATCTGCATGTAACCTAGGTTCATGAAATTCCATGATTAATTTTAACCTAAGTTTTATTACTCATTGACTGGAATGCAATTGAATTGAATTGAATATCTGCATGTAACCTAGTTTCGTGAAATTACATGATGAATTATAACGTACGTAAGTATTATTACTCATGAAATAGAATGAAATTGAATTGAATTGAATATCTGCATGTAACATAGGTTCATGAAATTACATAATTAATTTTAACCTAAGTTTTATTACTCATGGAATGAAATGCAATTGAATTGAATTGAATATCCACGTGTAACCTAGGTTCATGAACTTACATTATTAATTTTAACCTAAGTTTTCATACTCATGGAATGAAATGCAATTGAATTGAATTGAATATCCACGTGTAACCTAGGTTCATGAACTTACATGATTAATTTTAACCTAAGTTTTATTATTTAATTGAGTTAACTTGAAAAATTATGTTTTTGCAAGTTTCGAGCTGTTAGTTCAATTTCTCAAGCTGTTAGTGCATTTTCTCAAGCTGTTAAGTGTTTTATAAACCTAGGTTCATGAAATTACATAATTAATTTTAACCTAAGTTTTATTACTTATGGAATGAAAAGCAATTGAATTGAACTGAATAACTGCATGTAATCTAGGTTAATTTTAACCTATGTTTTATTATTTAATTGAGTTAAATTGAAAAATTATGTTTTTGCAAGTTTCGAGCTCTTTTTTTCAATTTCTCAAGTTATTAGTTGTAACATCCTAAAATTTAATTATTGTAATTTGTGGTTATTTAGTTTAAATTTTGTAAATTAAATGCTTAAGTTGGATTATTAAAGAAAATATATTCGGAACAATTTAAGAATTGGTTGTTTTATTCAAAAATTGATAATTTCAATTTATTAAGTTATTTTAATTATTAATAAGTTTGTGAGGGTAAAATAAAGATTGAATCCTTATTTAATGGAATTTAAGAAGTTGGTTGCTATTTTAAGGAATTAAGAAATTTTAGAATTTCTAGTTTTAATTAATTAAGTATGATGATTTTAAGTTATACCAATATTGAAATCAAGACACAAATCATTATTTATGAAAGTTAGATAAGTGAGGGGTTAAAGGTGACAAAAGATGAAAGTGGAAAATTAAAAAGGACTCAAACCTTTCATTTTGGAATCATACATCTATCTCTCTACCTTCTCACTAAAAGAAAAGAACAACCACGGTTCTTTCATCTTCAACTCAAGAGTTCAAGAAACATCAAAGCTTAGAAATTGAAGTTAAAAATCTAGATTCAAGGTGTTAAGGAAAGAACTACAACTATTACAACAAACAAATTAAGGTAAATATCTCTCAAACTCTCCAAAATTTGATGTTTTGGGTTCGGTCTCTATATAAACCGAATCAAAGATTTAGGGTTCAAAATGTTTATGCATGTTAAATATTCTTGTGGGTTTGTGTGAATCTAGTGTTGAAGAAGTTGTGTGCAAAATTTCGGGTTCTAATTCAAGTTATAAAAACGATTTTTGGGAAATTTATATAAGTTCTGTGTGTACGTGTTTGAATACTGAAACTTTAGATATACCGAAACTAGTTGTGAAGGTACCGAAACCTTTAAGGTTTCGGTACAAACTACCGAAACCCCCCCCCCCCCCCCCAATACCGAAACTATGTATGTACCGAAACCTACATGACCCATACTGAAACCTTAATGTGTACTGAAACTCTAGCATGTACCGAAACCTTGGCATTATACCGAAACCTTGGCATTATACCGAAACCCACACAATTTACTGAAACCTTGGCATTATACCGAAACCCACACATTATACTGAAACCTTGGCCTTGTGTGTATATATACCGAAACATATAGGGTACCGAAACCTTTAGGTTTCGGTATTGATATTACCAAAACCTCTCTCTCTACCGAAACTATATGCATGAGTGTATATCGAAACCTCTTCCCCTACTGAAACTTATTCATGGTACTGAAACCTTTATATTGAAACCATATGTACCAAACCAAGTGAAGTGAGTATCGAAACTTAAAGGGTTTCGGTATTCCTTTCATTTCAAAACAGAAACAATATATATACAGACAAAGATGGCATAGATGTGGATATTAAACTATACAGATCCCTTATAGGATCTCTCATGTATCTAACATCTTCAAGACCTGATATTATGTTTGCTGTCTGTGTGTGTGCTAGGTTTCAATGCTCTCCAAAGGATTCTCACTTGGTTGCTGTTAAGAGAATCTTTAGATTTCTTAAAGGCCAACCACATTTAGGTCTATGGTATCCTAAAGACTCTCCTTTTGAACTAACTGCTTATTCTGACTGTGACTATGGTGGATGCAACATTGACAGAAAATCCACAACTGGTGGATGTCAATACTTAGGAGCAAGACTGGTCTCTTGGCAATGCAAAAAGCAGACAACTGTCTCCACATCATCCACTGAAGCTGAATACGTAGCAGCTGCAAGCTGCTGCTCCCAGGTAATGTGGATTCAAAATCAACTAAGAGACTATGGTATGAATTTCTTATCCACTCCTATTTATATTGACAATTCAAGTGCAATTAGCATTGTGCAAAACCCAGTGAAATTCCCAAAAACCAAGCATATAGAAATCAGGTTTCACTTCATCAGAGATTGTAATGAAAAGAAGTTAATCCAAGTTACCAAAATACATACAGATGATCAGCTAGCTGATCTATTTACAAAACCTTTTGATGTGGGAAGGTTCACTTTCCTAATATCAAATATTGGTATGGTAAACATGGATTAATTGGTTTTCATTATTATCGACTCAGTATGCTAATTTAAGGGGGAGACACTGTTCCATTGAAAAGTTGCACAATTTTACACTAACAGCATGAGTATTTTCTCATGCTGCTAGTTCATTTTCTCGGACTGCTAGTTATTTTCACTTGATCTGTCAAAGTGTGCAGGGTATTTGGGTAATCTTCAAAATGTGTGCGCGGGACCCAACCTTTCAAAACCTTTAAAGGTCCCGGTTTCGTTCAGTTGTAACTACCAGTTACATATTCTTCTTCCACGGACTTCTGCTTTCTCTCTGAACGAATCACACATTCTTCTTTCAAACCCTAAAACCATCGTTTGTTCATCCATGGAGTTCGTAAAAGAACACAACTGCCTCCCATACACTCTGAAACACGCTGAACTCCAACCGTTCCATGCAATGATGGATTTCCTCAGGCACTCCCATATCCATCATGCACTATCCATAAACCCTACTATATACATCTCCCATATAGAACAGTTTTGGAACCATGCATCTGTTCAAACCATCAATGGAGTGCCTACCCTCCTTTCCAAGATTGATGGAACTGATATCCATATCACTGAGGAATCCATCCGACATCACTTGCATCTTCAAGATGCCACAGGTATAACTGACCTAACCCTTGATGCTTTACATACAGGTCTTTTTAATATCGGTTATAGGGGTCCTGCTGATTCTTTTACTTTCTTAAAAGCCCATTTCTCTCCTAAATGGAAATTTCTTGTACATATCATTCAGCAGTGCATAAGCCCCAAAAGAACTGGTTGGTCTGAATTTTCATCTAACATTGCCACTGCCTTAGTGTGCTTTTCCACAGGCCAACGGTTCAATTTTTCCAACATGATTTTTCAGGGGATGTTAAGGCATCATTCCCTAAAGAGTGGGAAATTTTTGATGTATCCTAGATTTTTAGCAGAAATCATTGCACACACCTGCACATCTTCTCATACACATAAAAGGATACATGTTTCCCACAGGCACTCACTATCCTCTATTAAGAGACTTTTGAAACATAGTGCCAACTTTTTGAGTGTTGATGTTCCATTGCCTTTAGCAATGATGAACATTATTCCACAACACAGAGGAGAGGGTCCTGAGCAGGCTCAGCCTATCATCACTGCTACACCCCCAGGACCCCAACCCCCTCCTCACGATACACAAACTCCCTCTGATCCTTTTGTACAGCCAACACGCCCACTCAGATACTTATACAAAAGAAAAAGGGGACCAGGAGCTCCTTCCTCCTCCTCCCATCAGCAAGAGCCATATATCCCTGTGCAGGAGGATACTCCTGCACAGAATATCCAAAGGGAACCAGTTGAGGACACTCCCATTCTCTCTCAGGAGGTGAACATCTCTTCAGAGATGGTTCATATGGGTTCTGTGGCTGGCACTACTGATGTCTCTGCACAAGAGGCACAGGACAGTGCCAACATAGCTAAGACCACGCCCATGGCAACAGCAAGTGTGCAAACACAAGCTGGAAGTCCCCAGAACCAAGAAAAGAGGGGCCCAGGAGTTTCTACCTCTGGTCTTAATGTCAGTGATAGATCACAAGCACCTCAGGTGTTCTCTGATCTTGAGGCTAGTCTGCAACAAATGCTCTTAACGGATCCCAGACTCAAACCTGTTG
>JAANYP010001056.1:45000-57318 GCA_020465985.1 Centrapalus pauciflorus | reverse complement strand
TTTTTTTTTTTTTTTTTTTTCTCTCACAATTTAGCCCCAAAAATTGTTTATTTATCATTTCTTTTATTTTATCATCAAACTTTATAACTAAAACTCACAACTTGATTATAACTTTTAATTAACTTTTATAAAAATATATAGCTAATAAATGTAATTAAAATTACATTTAACATATTATTTAACTCTAAACTTGTTAATTATTGCTAATCATGTTTATCGTTGCTGATTGACGTTAATTAAAGTTTAGGTTGTTACAGAATGGGCTCCACCACGCATAACTTCGTCCCCGAAGTTGTCTATGTTCAGATAAACATCACTGAGGAATTACAAAGTCGCTATGTATTCCCATAACCTGACATAAACATTTTGGTGATTATTGAATGAGCACCATCTGTATTTCTCATCTTATAACTTCTTTGGCTTTTATATCCAGTAATTTACTGGTTTCTATTGACTTATACCATATCATAAGGTAATTTTAGGATTTCTGCTTATCGCTTATACCTTTACTGTGCTGACTTATGCTTTGAGATTCAGTATGACTTTCAATTAACTCAGTTATCAATTTAATTATTAGAATAGTTGATATCTCTTTTCTTTTTTTTTTTTTTAATATTAAACCAGTGGTGGCTTTTTGAATCTCACATCCGTTCTATTGAACATTTTTACCCATCGATGATGTTATTATCATCAATCGCTTCGCAGACTTGTGACTTGCGCTGACAGTTATCATGACTTGAGATGACTTTTCATTTTGTAATCCCTGAATCCAGGTTACTTTATTTACTTCGGCCAAGACTTTTATTGACAAGCTAATGGAATAAGAATTCCATATAAACATGCCTATAGACATTTAATTGACTTTCATTGGTCGTTCAAGACCAATCGCTTAATTCTTATAATAATCTCTTTATTTCTCGATTGACTCTAGATTTGTGTCTCTGACTTCTTTGATTTCAATTCAATTTGTTATTGAGTGCTTGACAATCTGGTACAAAGACCATCTTTTCATTTAATTTTCATTAGATCAGCAACTTTTACCTCTGCCTCGTTATGAGACACGCTGTAATCTTTCAGATTACAAGGCTTTACGAAGAAGCTTCTGCTTAAAATTCAGTTTTGGATTTCCATAAAGCTTTTGAATCATATGATTCAGGCACTGATACCTATATAGCTTATAGGTAAAAATTTCTGATTGAAGGAGAAATTTAAATCAAGAATAGAAAATCTTTCTCCTGATCTCCTTAGCGATCCTATTTTTAAAATGTTTCTATGGAATCGGAATGAGGTCGAGATTGAAGACTGTGCTATTAACGAGCAAATCATGTTTATTTGTGGCTGTTTCAATATCAAGGGTAGCAGAATGCTAGGCAAGTGACTTGGTTAATCGATATGAAAGTGCTGTAGAGATAATTGAACAGTTTGTAGTAAAATCAAATGATACACGACAGGTATTTAATTAGCAAACGTACTCATAGTTGCATCTGGCATTTCCTCTGTTTCCTCGGCTGTGATATGATAAGCACGGGCCCTAGCTGACGGAGTTGCAGCAGTGCTTTTCATTGTTGAACCTCCGGCATACGACTGGGATTGACTGTTGCTTCTCATTGGACATCGATAATTAAAGTGTCCAGGTTTTCCACACGTAGAACAACCAAGACCCTTCGTTGGGCATTCCTCGCTACTATGACCTATTTTGCTGCAAACATAACATATCACATCCATTGGATTACATAACCCAATATGTGATTTCCTACACCTTTTGCACACTCGTTGTTCTGATTGAATCGCATAAGACTTGGCCTTCTGAGGAGAGCTATATTGATGAGTTTGTTGAGACTGATTCTTTCCCGTCTTGAAGAATTTGCTAAATCGTTGCTTCTTTGGTGGAGAAGGACATGTAGGACTGCTCTGAATGGCGCTTAGTTGTTCACCATACTCCAGGTATTCGCTTTCAATTTGTCTGGCTGCTTCCACCATCTCCAAATATGTCTTGTATTTGTTACCACTCATCGGCTGACGATACTTTGGGTTCAATCCTCTACGAAAACGATTCATTTTTCTTTCTTCTGTGGCTACTTGATAAGATGAATAGCCACACAATCGCGAGAACTCGTGCTCGTATTCATCGACCGTCTTGTCGCCTTGAGTCAGTTGCATCAATTGAACTTCCATTCTATCTTGCTGATCCGCGGGACAATACTTAGCGTTGAACATGTCGAGGAATTGCTCCCATTCAAGTGTTTGGATGACGTCCTCTCCGTAGATACTCCTCTGTGTCTTCCACCATGCGCGGGCAGCTCCGACAAACAGAGCAGTAGCATACTTGACTCTTTGTGAATCTGAACACTCAGAGATATTGAAAATCTCTTCTGTGTGACAAATCCAGTCCAATGCCTGGATAGGGTCTACAGTACCCTCAAACGTTAAGGCACCACTAGACTTAAAATCTTTGAATCGACAGCCTTTTGGCTGTCCAATTTGGACATTTTCATTAGAGTTATCAGAATCAGACTTATCATTATGGGTTTGTTTATCCTTTCTTTTGTTCTTTTTATCAGCCTTACGCTTTGCTTCAGCCTCATCACGAGCCTGAAACTGTTCTTGGATTAGTTTGACTTGTTGTTCATTTTGTTGTGCTAACAGTTGTTGTATCATCTCAAACAGTTGCTGAGGCGTGACATTATCAGGAATTCCTCCTTGTCCAGACATCCTTGCTGAAAATAAAAATTCAAGTGACTTTCAGTTTAATAGACTTAGTGACTAAGTACCCTTTTCCCATCCTAACAGTCTGTACGTCCTATCTTAGTTAAAGCCACCTAACATGATTGACACTTATGTATTGCTTAAGTTTGAGACCAAGTATTACTTTCATAATACTTGATTCACTCAAACTATTTCTCTGATACCATCCTGTCAACACCGTCCCTTACGGGGCAGTCCTGAATGACTAGGTCCCAAGGAGCAATACAACATCAATCACAACTAAGATAGAATTAATAAAATGCGGAATTAAGTCATTACAGAAATTAGGATTATTTTACAATAAGTTTAAAACAAGACTATTAAAGTTTAAAAATAAACTATAAAGGGCACAAGGACACTAATCTAGTACATAACCACAATACATGTCGTTGCTTCTACCCAAACCACCACGATAATCATTTCATTCGATACCAATTTCAGTTGAAGTAGTGGTCTAGTGACTTCAAATTCGAGCGAGCAGATCCTAAAGACTTGGGTCAGCTGGACCTTTTCCTTTGATTAAACCTGTAAAAAGATTCAACAACTACTGTAAGCGGGGCTTAGTGAGATTATAGATTTAACAGTTTACATGCCATGACAATTTTAAGCGGAGACTTGACTTTGACTTTTGACTTTAATCCCTGACTTTGACTTTAAGCGTGATTTTGACATGACTGCCGCTATCAGCCAGACATTGTGAGACATAGGACTTAAGATCGGATGATGTTTAATCCCACGCACACGCTTTTAATAGTGGGGGCCAACCACATACTGGGCTAGCTACCAGTAAGACAACGTGGGCAAACATCAGAGTAGACTTAATCATAGACTGACATGGACTTTCTCAGACTTGAATTATGTGGAAGCATATGAAAGCATTGATATCAAGGCAAATGACTGAAAGCATTCAAGTAATGAATCAAGATAGCAACAATAATATATCCAAGACTAATTCAGACTGTAAATACAAGTGTGCATGATGATATATTAAAAGCTATCATGATCCACAGGGCATCACCGTACCAAGGTGTGCACAGGTCACATTCTAGCTGAGCATATAGACTTTCAAATAAAGCTAGAACAACAATATGTCTCACAGGAAGACAAGCATGTATACAGTTATATCTATAACTCACAGTTACTGGTTTTATTGCATGGCTGTTGACTTTGACTTTTGCAAGCAGATTATATCCACCACCTGAGTTATCTCAGGATTTATCTTTTGACTTTACTGACTTTGGCTCTGACTTGCTTCTCTGACTTTGGCTTGGCTTTATTGACTGACCTTGACTTTAATTACTTTATCTTGACTTTTCTGGCTGGCTTTACAGACTTTGACTTTATAACACAGTTCAGATTTAGCTGAACCTGTTAATTGTACGACAATTCAATTTACATAAGCTTTTATGTCATTACATAACACATTTGTGTATGTATGTTGTATTCTTGGATTTTCTGAAGCTTATGTATATACTTATTGCATTATTGACTTTTTCGTGTCATCTCAGACTTTGTTGCATCACAATTAGGTTTACGACTTATCTTGACATGATTTATAATGACTTTATGGGCTTTTATACATTTCATGGACATGTGACCTTATGAGGTCATTATTTAACTTTACTTGCATTTTAAACCCATATGAATGCATATGATGACATAATATGCATAAACATGCCATATTTATTTAATTTGCTTTTATGTCTTACAACACGCTTTCTGTTTTTATTACATAATCATGCACCTAACAGTTTTATACTCACTTATAAGATGCATATATGATTAGATTTATTTCTGTTTGTGATTGTTTTGAATAAAAATACACATGCACACTACACACCATGTAATTGAATTATTTATAAGTATATGTTAAAAGAAAAAGGAGCTTAAAAGGAAAGGTGATAGGTTGCTTTGGCTTTTTGTTGTGTGCATATCACTCACACACTCTTGACAATTTCATTATATATATACATGATGCACGCCTGCACCTATCACACACACATGTACACACTGCTCACACACATACACACTTTTACAGTTTTACTTTATGAATTCACATCACCCTCATGCTTTTTATTTATATATACATTACACACTTGTGTGTACATATATTTTTGTATACAGTGTGCTGTCTCTGCATTTTTACTTTCTCTGCATCACCCACACATGCGAGATCACATCTGTGTAAACAGTTAGTATACTGATTAACATACACACACACCCACAAATCCTGATTCTGAGCACTTATATCTATATATATATATAATAAAAGCATTATAGTTAAGAAACCCCTCTCTCCTATATATATATTCGCACCAGCACACCTAAAAATGGCTAGAAGGCTGCTGGAAATTGGGTATTACCGAAAAGGTTCGGTAATCTCTGGTTTCCTGGTTTAATAGTGGGCACACACAACACATGTAACTGCATCACTTGATAACGTGCTAATAATTAATTAAGTGCTTGTGTTTTTTTTTTTTTTTTTTTCTTTTTTTTTTTTTTTTTTTTTTTTCTCTCACAATTTAGCCCCAAAAATTGTTTATTTATCATTTCTTTTATTTTATCATCAAACTTTATAACTAAAACTCACAACTTGATTATAACTTTTAATTAACTTTTATAAAAATATATAGCTAATAAATGTAATTAAAATTACATTTAACATATTATTTAACTCTAAACTTGTTAATTATTGCTAATCATGTTTATCGTTGCTGATTGACGTTAATTAAAGTTTAGGTTGTTACAGAACGCCTCATCACTAAAAACACAACGACGAATGATCTGATCGGCACATACCCGAAATAGATACGGGTCATCCCAGAAGTAGTTTTTAACATCTCGTAAGAACTTCTTCTTTTGTTGATGAGTTAACCCTTTAACCAACACGCTACTGGCCAAATAGTTTTCATAGTCAGCAAACCATGGGCAGTCATTTGTTGCCTGTACTGCACATAAGGACTCATCAGGGAATTTCTCTTTGAATTCATACTCATTCAAAGGAGGAAAGTCTGAATTTTCTAATCTGCTCAAATGATCTGCCGCCAAATTCTCAACTCCTTTCTTGTCTTTGATGTCAATATCAAACTCCTGGAGAAGAAGAATCCATCGAATCAAATGTGGTTTTGCGTCCTGCTTCTAAAACAAGTATCTCAGAGCTGCATGATCCGTATAGACCACTGTTTTCGAGAGCACCAGGTAGGATCGGAACTTCTCGAACGCATAAACCACAACAAGAAGCTCTTTCTCTGTCGTAGTGTAATTACGTTGACAGTCTGTAAGAGTCTTACTCGCAAAGTATATGGCGTGGAACCGTTTATTCTGACACTGACCTAACACTGCCCCAATAGCAAAGTCACTCGCATCACACATTAACTCAAATGGCGACTCCTAGTCGGGTGCCACCATGATAGGGGTCGTGATTAGCTTTTATTTCAACGTGTTAAAGGAATGCAAACATTCATCATCGAAGACAAATGTTGCATCCTTCTCAAGGAGCTTAGTCATAGGGCGAGCAATGAGTGAGAAGTCTTTAATGAATCACCGGTAAAAACCAGCGTGCCCTAGAAAGCTACGAACCGACTTAATAGACGTGGGAGGAGGCAACTTAGATATAGTCTCAACCTTAACCCTATCTACCTCAATTTCCTTACTCGAGATCTTGTGTCCTAACACTATACCCTCTCGGACCATGAAATGACACTTCTCCCAATTAAGGAACAGATTGGTCTCCTCACATCGGGTTAGCATCTTCTCCAAGTTAGTCAGGCAGTCCGAGAAAGAGTTACCAAACATAGAGAAATCATCCATGAATACTTCAACACACTTCTCGATCATATCATGGAAGATGGCTACCATACACCGCTAAAATGTCGCAGGAGCATTGCACAAACCAAAAGGCATGCGCCTATATGCGAACGTCCCATAAGGACACGTGAATGTAGTCTTGTCCTGATCTCAGGGGCTGATCGGGATCTAAAAGTATCCTGAGAAACCATCCAAGAAACAATAGAACTCGTTTCCAGATAGTCGCTCAAGCATCTGATCGATAAAGGGCAAATGGAAGTGATCCTTACGAGTTGCATCATTGAGCTTGCGACTGTGAATGCGAACTCGCCAACCCGTGACTGTCCTTGAAGGAATTAGCTCGTTCTTATCATTCTGAATGACAGTCATACCCCCCTTTTTCGGGACTACATGCACACGACTCACCCACGGAAAGTCACAAATAGGATATATCAACCCGACACCAAGAAGCTTCAGTACTTCTTTCTTAATAACATCGTGAATCTTCGGGTTCACTCTCCTTTGGGGCTGAATAACAGGTTGATTTCCTCTTCCATCAAAATCTTGTCGGTGCAATAAGCAGGGCTAATGCCTCGTATTTCAGTAATTTTCCATGCAATCGCCCGCTTATGCTTTCTCAGAACATTCAAGAGTTGTGCCTTCTCTTCACTAGTATCCTTAGCAATAATAATCGGCAACTGAGATTGCCCCTCTAAATAGGCGTACTCAAGATGAGATGGAAACTCCTTAAGTTCGAGGGTCGGAGGATCTTTAATGGACAATTTAGATGTGACTAACTCCTCGCGATCCATAGGTACAACCTCCTTAGTGGCCGGAGACGTATCGACGGCACACAAATCAACGGGATCGTCAGAGTGGACAACGAAATCAGACTCTAAAGAAATCGGATATGAGGATAGATCATCACTGGTAGTACAATCGTCTACATCCGATGATGTAGACGTTTCATGTCCCGACATCAATGACTTCAACAACTTCTCATCGTCTTCTGGATAATGCTCCCTATCAGAGAAGTGTGAAGACTTAATAAAACAAATGGACTCGGCTGTTTCTTAGGCTTTTGAATCGCCTTATCAACATCAAAACTGACTCGCTCATTCCCAACCCAAAGTGTAAGCTTCTTATCAAATACATCAATGATGGCGCGGGATGTAGCTAGGAAAGGTCTTCCTAGAATGAGCGGTACAATGCAGTCTTCGCTTCTGTCCATGATCACAAAGTCGACAGGGAAAACAAATTTATCCACTTTCACCAGCATATTCTCAGCAATACCCTGTGGGAACTTAACTGATCTATCGGCTGGCTGAATACTCATGCGTGTAGGTTTAGGATCTCCTAACCCTAACCGAGCATATAACAAAGAAGGCATGACATTAATGCTAGCTCCCAGATCAGCAAGAGCATTAGTAACGTGGAGAGGCCCTATATGACAGGGTATCGTGAAACTACCCGGATCATCCTGCTTAACTGGAAGCTTGTTCTGGAGGACAGCTGAACATTCAGCATTCATCTCAACTGTAGCTAGATCCTCAAGCTTCTGACGGTAAGAAAGGAGGTCTTTCAGGAACTTGGCATACTTAGGCATCTGTGTAATTGCTTCAACAAATGGAATGTTGATCTGCAACTGTTTAAACAGACCCCAAAACTTGCCATACTGCTTATCTTGCACCTTTTTCTTCAACCGATTAGGGTATAGGATACGTGGTTGGTAAGGATTTGCTGCAGGGACTTTTGGAGATGGGACTTGTGCTGGACTCACTGATTCTAGTGGATGCACCTCGTCCGTAGTGGTCTCCGGCCCTTTCTCAGCTGAGGGTGAAGAAGGAAGAGGTGGGGGGTTAGACGGTTCAGGACCTTTGGTTGTCTTTCCACTTCTTGTCACAACCATCTTTGCTTCCCCCTCGGATTTGGAATCGTATTACTAGGAAGCTCGCCTGACTGCCTCTCACTCAAGGTCTTAGCCATCTGACCAAGCTGATTCTCGAGATTCTTCATTGCTGATTACGATTGATCACAGACTGCTCGGCCATGTACTTTGCCATCATTTCTTCCAAACTCGGCTTCTCTTGAGTAAAAGTGTTTTGGTTCTGCCCCTGATATTGTTGCTGATGGCGAGGATTCTGAAGAATTTGAACATTTTGGTTTGGTACAAATCCTTGGCCACGAGGTTGGAACCTCTGTCCTTGCCTCTGCTGAAAACCTTGGTTATACCCCTGATTATACCCTCCCGGACTACCTTGATTGTAACCTCCTGAATTGCCTTGATTATAACCCGCGTGAGGGTTAAAATGTGGGCGAGGGTGAGCGAACCCTAGAGGTCGAGGACGAGGGGGGTTAGAAAACCCCTGAGGTCTAAAGGTGTTCTGAGAGGAGTAATTCAGATTATTGTTGGGTCTTGGAAAACCTTCGGGCGTGTACTCATAATCTCCAGAAAAAAGGTAAACTTCCTCCTGTTGGTACTCAGTAGCATATGCAGCCTGACACTCATAGCCAAAATGAGCTCCACCACAATGTTCACACCCTTGCTGTATGACGTACACAGGATATGATGATGAAGCTTGTGATTGGCCATTTGACTGCTTAGTTAGAATGGCTATTTGAGCAGTGAGATTAGCAATGGCTTCAGCTTGCTTTGAATCATTCGCTCCCCAACCAAAGTATTCACTCGGTGTCTGAGTTTGACTTCAGACAAGGTCATCGATTATGTCAAAAGCCTCTTCAGGAGTCCTCTTATACACCGACCCGTTACAAGCTAAGTCGATCAGTGAGTGATATATGGGGTGAACATTCTCATAGAAAACCTTGACACAGTGATTAAGTGTCATGTTATGATTTGGGCATTTCATGATGGACTTATATCTCTCCCATGCATCATATAGAGACTCGTCAGGTTTCTACTTAAATGAGAGAATGTCACTCATAAGCTTAGTAGTCCAAGTAGGAGGCAGAATTTGAGTAGAAATTTGGATTCCATTTCGTCCCAAGTATGAATCGAGTTCGAGGGAAGGGACTCATACCACATTATGGCACGTCCTGAAAGAGAGTAAGGGAAAAGCATCAATCTAATTACTTCCCTCGGAAATTGATTTGTTTTATAGCCACCGCATGCTTTCCAGAATTTCTTCAGGTGGGAATACGGGTCCTGAGAAGATAGACCGCAGAATTGCGCGTTACTCTGAACTAAAGCGATCAGACTTGACTTTAGCTCGAAATTAACGGCATCGAATCCAGGAATAACTATTGCACCTTCCGAGTCATCGGTGACCGGTTGGTTAAGTACAAGCATTGTCCTCCGGTCTCCCATTGTGAAAGATGAAGACTCAGAAGAAGACGAAGAATCAGAAGATGAAGACGGCGAAGAAGGTGAATGCCTAGAAATTGGAGGTAACTGAACACAAATGTCTACATGACCTTCCTCCACCGGATGAGGAATAGTATGGTCAGTAGAATCAGATAAACTAGACACTCCCTCAACTAAGGGGTGCGATTGGTCACGAAGACAGCTACGGAATGCTCGCTCAGGTTCGGAGTATGGGCTGACGATATTAGGATTACGACGACTCATACACCGAACACCCTTTAAAGAAAAACGAAGATAGACAGAAAATTAAACTTTTCAGGGGGATTGCCCCTAAAAAGGATCAACTAAACTACTGGCGTTGGCTGTTTCTTAAAGCTCACACCGTTCCCCGGCAACGGCGCCAAAAACTTGACGCGTGCAAATCACACCTCAGGTTTTAATGTCTAAATGAACCTCAAGTATAAATTACACAACTGGCAGTGTACCAATCGTGTGCAATATAGCTTTAAGAATCACCCAGGATTTATCGAACTCAGGGAACGGAATAAAGAACGGAGACTCCAATACTAGAACCTAAACCAATATTTAGATGTTTTAGATCTTGTTGATGGAATTAAAAACTAAGACAATTAAAACAATTAACTAAATAACTAATTTAAACTAAGCAACACAAGAATAAAGTTATTTTTTTTTGGCTTTTTCAAGTTAAAATAAAAACGAATACCGACAAACACTAATTAAACTAAATAACGATCGCAAACAAGTAATGACAACTAAATTAAACGAACCAAACAAACTAAAGCAGAATTGACTCAAGCAATTAAAGAACGATAATAAATTAAAGTTACGAAACTCTTATATTACGAAAGCGTCGCCCACTTGGAATTAGAAAACTACGATTAATTGGCGATAGATTGAATTTACTGACTAAAAACAAATCGGTTGATAAACAAGTATAAATTCAATTTAGCCCGGATTTTGATTTAATTTACCGTTTATTTAATTACTTCAAGTTAAAATATTTAATCTTGATAACCACGTGATGAAAACAAAGCAACTCGTCAAAACTCCAATATTAACCAATAAATCTTATAATCGCAACACAATGCCTAAAGATAATTGATTAACACCGAATCCAACAAATTAACTTTGTCACTTTAAAAATCACACTTTATGATTTGTCAACCCTATTATCGCAACACAATGCATAAGAATCAACAAACGCATAAAATTCTAGATTAACAATCAACTATCAAATCATTATCGCAACACAATGCATAGAAGAGATAATTGACTATTAAATTTTCATTTAAAGCAACTTTCTTTTTAAAATGCAGATTTAATTAACACTTTATTATCGCAAAACAATGCTAAAAGATTAATAAAAAACTGATTTTTAACAAGAAAACATGAAATAACCAAGAATCCGACATTTATAAACCAAAATCTATCAATCAAATCAATAATATACCAATTGGTACATAGAATCCATCATCCCAAGCGGGTGAACCAGAAAACTACTCACTAATCATACTAAAACGCAAAATTAAACTCAAATAAATAAAAACCATTACGAAATCAGAGAGTTTAAGAACAAGTGTACCAAAAAGGGCTGCTACGATAAATAAATTGAACTCCAAAACTCGAACCGAATGCTTCAAATCTTCAATAATTCGAAACCCTAAGCTAAGCTTATGATTAAAGTACGTGAAAGATGAAAGAAAGCTCAGAAATTCGCCCTACTCGTGTCTGAAATGCACAAAATGCTTGTGAATCCAAGAAAATCGAACACCTTCCACTAATCTATAATTAACTATCGTGAAAATCGAAGAAAAACATAAGTAAAAAGCTCTGAAAATCGCTGCTAAACTCCCAAAATTTGATTCCCTTCGGCTGCTGCAAACTAGGGTTTAAAAAAACGAATTTCGTGGGTTGGGCTTCTTACGCGGCGGCGTAGGGTTAAGTCACGCAGCCGCGTAGCTGTGTTGATTGGTCTTACACCACCTGGCGACATGGTCTTGTAAAAATCTGTTTACGCGGCCGCGTGAAAGAAAGCTACACGGCCGCGTAGGGCAATTTTCAGCAAATCTCTGAATTTGATCAGGGAAGATAAGTGGACTTCAATTCCTCGTTCTTTTGGCCTCAATTTCCGTTCCAATGTCGATTTAACGGTTTCTGACCTGGAAATCAAAAATATTAATAAAATCAGTATCGTTTTCACGCATTTCGGTCTGAAAACCAACCAATATGTAAGAGAAAGGATACAAAATATATGTATAAATATGCACATATCAAATGTTATGTTTCTTATACATTTTATATATATTCTATATAAAAACAAATTAAATGGTGCAACCATAACAATATTCTACATAGAATGTTATGTATTCTATATAAATATAACAATAACAAATTAGCTGGTACAACAATAACAAGATACTACATAGATCAAAACTAGCTACAGA
>JAANYP010001056.1:0-40000 GCA_020465985.1 Centrapalus pauciflorus | reverse complement strand
ATCCAATTCCGGACATGGCGAATGCCCAATGACAATCCTGCATGATAATATGTTAACTAAACCCATTAAGCCCCCACCTGCATAACAATATGTCAATATGTTACGTATTCAGAGAAGTAAATGACGAAAACATAAGAATGTATCCATTTACAGGGAATGCCCAATGACAATCCTATTTGCAGCATATAAATATAATATCTATATGCAAGAATATAAGTCCTTACAGCAATATAATTTACATAATACTAATTAAAACACAACTGGACAATAATCATTTTAAACCACGTGGACTGATGAGATGCTTTGACCAAAGTCTTAACATCTCAGCTGATACAAATCTGAAAACTTAAAATATGTAAGCCCAACGACAATCAGAGTGATCCTCAAATAGTGAAACCCAAATCTTGTACAACATACAATATATATTGAAAATCAAACAAATTAAGAGGGCAGAAAATCATGCAACAGTTTAGAAAACTTAGATTTTGTAGGAGATCAAGAAACAAATGAAAAAATCTCCTTGATTTTCCAGCAAAACAATCTTAAAGTAACAAGTGTAAAAATCACCAAATTCTAAAAAAAATTAGATTAAATATCATGGAGCAACACAAGCATATGCAAACCTTGAACATGAGATTGTAATTCCTTGATGTAGGTCCCAAAAGATATCCCAAGTATATAGCTTTAAGCTGTAGAGGGGGGGTGAATACAGCACTTTAAAAACTACACACAATTTTCTCAATGTTTGTATGTATTATTAACAAATATTAATTACAAACAAGCTTGAATGCGGAAAGGTTCAAGCTGAGATGACAGATACAACAGTATGTTTAACTAGTCTAAGACTGACTTAAACTAATTACAATGAATACACTCACTAAGAATCACTCACTGTGTTTACAAGACTCTGAGGAACAGCTTGAACAAGAACAGCTTAGACACTGAGCACTGTTTTATTCAAGCAGACTTGCATGCATGAAAGACACACTTTGAATGCATGTTCACTCTTGTTTTCAGCACTTAGCTTTTTTTGGCTTAATCTTTCAATCCTTGGAAGTTTCCTTTTATAGTCACTCAGAGGATCTAAGTGAAGCTTCTTCATTGGACGGAATGAAAAAGGAGAAGTCTTGTTGAAAAGACAACATAACCTTTTCTGCACTTTTCTGAAAAGCAGACTTGTCTTCATATGTGCAGGCGTTTTGTCTTTTCACTTTGTCTACTATTGCATTGCCTTTAACCAAATAAGGAATGTCAACTTTGTGTTTTTCTTCCTTGTAAAGGCCTATTTTGATATAAGAAAAAGGTCTGTCACCCTTTTTCAAATAACCTTTTGTCTTCATGTAGCAGAACAGCTTGGGCAAGCTGAGCAGTTCTGATTTCCACTTTGTCTTCAACATTGTAAACTGATCTTGCAGTAAAAAACAATACATGAGGACTTGGAAACACATTCCATAAAGTGTTTAGCCTATTCACAAAGAACAGGTTCTTTTCACAAAGAACAGAACACTTGTAAACTGCCCAAGCTGCACACCAGTGTAGAGCAGCGTAGACAGTTTATGTTCAGCCTGTTCAGCAGACTGAACAGCTTGAGCAAAACTGCCTTTGTTACAACACATGCAACACATAGAACAACTTTAGGCTGATATTACAAATCATTTTCAGGTTTCAATAAGGCATATAATAGGCCTTAAATTCAACCTTCAAAGGCATCAATAGGTTTGATTAATAATCTCCCTCTCAGATGCAGAACAGGTTTGACTGAGGCCTTTTTGTGCCTAACAATCTCCCCCTATTTGCAATAACCAGTCTAAGCTGGTCTTATCAAAAGTCACTATATATTTTTACAATACATTTGTTGAAATAAAATTACAACATCAACATAAAGTAAAAGATCAGTTTATATATACACTGATTTTTGATTACATTAGAACAACACATGTTCTTACAAAAGTACAACTGATGTACTGATGTATATTACAACTAATGTAAAAGAAAATTACAACAAATGTAAATAAAGTACAACTAATGTACATTGGACTGTTTTTGTTGGGAGCAGAAAATGGTAAGCTTGTCCAACTGATGGACAGCTTCCATTCTTCACCTACCCAGATGGTAGATGGACTTCATCACAATGGAGGGGGACCTTCAAACATCTTTTCCAGTTCCTCTCTAGTATCCTCAAGTTCTTGAATATCACTTCTTATTATCATAAACTTGGGATCGTCAAGTTCACCTCTTTCAAAACAGCTTCTGAGCTGATCCCAGAGAGCTGCTCTCCACCTGCTTGACTGCCTGAGTCAAACTGCAAGTCTGAAGGCTACAAGCTGTCTCAGATCCACCTTGTATAGATCTGATGCTCTCTGAAAGCATTTCTTCTGAGTTAAGGGATCTACAAAAAATGCCCCCAGCTCAGGCTCTTCAATGATCTTGCCATCTTCAAACTCAATTCCACTAGGCAGGCTGTGATCAACTCCTTTCATTGCAATAGCATAGTCACCTTATTCTATCAGGATGAGGAGTTGTTCCATCTCAGTGTCCTTCCTTGTCCTCCTGGCCTTTATTTTTGGTTGTGTCACATAGACACCTTCACTTACCTCTTTGGAGATCAGGCCAAGATTCTTCACTCTCTCCATCAGCTTCTTCACATATGCTCTGATAGTCTTAGCAGTTTCAGACTTAGACTCACTCAGAGCAACTGCCAGCTCAATCCGTTCTCTGTACCCCATTTGTGCAATGTCAGTGAAGTCATATGTTTCTAGTTCTGGGCCTGCTGCACCCATTCTGGTTATTTTCAACTTCCACTGACTGCCTTTTCTTGAAATGGGCACAGCTTTGACAATTGCCTCCTTAGCAAGCCTTCTATCAGCAACATCTTGAAATTTTCTTCTTGCCAGGTTGTCAAAGTGAAATTGAGCTCTTGCAGAAGGCACTGAAGTTTTGGCCACTGAGACCAGATTACCTTTTTCTTTTTCAGCTTCCTTCTCTTCTGCTGATCCCTTAGCAGCTTCCAAAATTTTCTTTTGCACAACAAGAGAGGACATTTTAACTTTCCTTGCCTCTTGAAGTGCAAAAGACTTAGCAGCTTTTGCAGATTCTTCTTCTTTTCTTAAAGCTTCCAGGGCTTGAAGTTGTTCTTCTCTAAACTCAAAATATTTGTGCATAGGAAGACCCATTTCTTTGGCCCTGGCTTTGTGAAATTTGATCTCTGCTGCTTTCTGCTGGTGAGGATCAGTTGCTGCTATTTCTTTTCCTTTAGCTGCTGTAGTGATAGCAGCTTCAGGACTTTCCTCCTCCTCCTCTTCTTCTTCTAAAATTAGATGCCTCCTTCTGCTGCTTAGCCTGCCCTCAGGAATAGTTTCCTACCCCTTAGATTGAGCAGGGATTGGAGATTCAGCCTGAGTAGGCTGAGCAGCATGGGAGGCACCCTCCAGTGTACCTGTTGAAGCTCCTGCTGGTTGACCAGTGAGTGCTGCAGGCACTGATTTCTCCTTAGGAGAAGAAGTTTTCTCCCCCTTAGACTTAGAATATTTCCTATACAAAAATAAATGTGTTCTAATGTGCTCTGGGTGTTGGGATAAAAGGAGGTTTGGAGACCAATCTATTGGGATATCAACGTTTTGGGTTCGTTGTCTCGTTCTCCTTGCCATCTACAATTTGTGCCAACCAATCATACTATGCATGAGATAAATAAAATAATGTAAACTATAATTGCAATTTTTACAATTACGCTCACTTAAAAAGATGCACTATATATATATATATATATATATATATATATATATATATATATATATATATATATATATATATATATATATATATATATATATATATCCTTTTACGCTCACATTTCACATCCTATATATAGTCTATAAATTGCCATTATTTTACGCACTAAACATTTATCATATTTAAATAAAACATTTAGCACATAAAATTAATTTTTTAAGCTAATCACCTAAGTTTTATAATTTTAACAATATATGCACATTTGGGCAACCATCTTTATAAATTCAAATTAATTTCTAGAAATTAATCATGGCAAATTAACAAACTTAACACATAAACACATATCTCATGAAACATATATCAAGGTTATTATCAAAATTATGCAATTTCACATACTTTGACTCTAAAAAGTCAAAATCACCATGAAAACTCCATGGATGACCATAAAGCTCAAGCTTTCATTTTTGCTCAAAAAGTATGAAATAAGTTGCAATAACTCAATTAAAACACTAACCTTGGTGATTGGAAGCTTTCTTTGATACAAATCTAGGTTTTTTTTTCTACTCTTTCTCTACCCAAGAATCTTCAAAATTAGATGAAACTACCCACAAGGAGGTGATTTCTAGCCTAGATCTTTAATATTTGTGAAAATGTAGGTGTTTTGAAGCTTAAATTTGCAAATTTTGGGCACATAAATAATGTTTTTGGGAAGAAGCCACACACCCAACCGTAGGTTCCTGTTTTAAGGTTGTGAAAATGGTGAAATGGGGCTCAAATCTGCATTTTAGGTCGATGGGTTGTAAATCTTTCTAATTTTTAATATGGAACGTAGTCTAAATTTTTTTTTTTGTGAGGGCTAAATTAATTATTTAATTTTATCATTATAACCTACCCACCCAACTTAGATTTTTGTGACGTCCTCGTCACATCAAGATTAATTTATCGGTTAAGAACATAGAAAGATAGATCGGTACATATTCCTTATTTAAAATAAATAAAATTAAACAAACACATAATAAAACAAACAAAATTCAATCTTTATAATTTAAATAAACATCACACTTTAAAATAAAAATAAAAATAAAGTACTATTACAATCCAAATAACATAAATAAACAAACCAAACAAACCAAACCAAACCACATCAGAAAAATAAAATATAAACCATACTTAATGTTTTTAGCGCACGTAATTAAATATTCAAACAATTTTAAAATCCATCATTCTGTCTGAGATGCGACGGTTTCTTCTAACTCTCCGACAGTGATCTGAAGGTTGGTGAGCCGGTCCGAATTACTTTGGAACAACTTCACATGCTTGTTTTGTTCCTCTTGCAGCTTTTCAATATTCTTCAACAATTCTTTGTTTGCATTTAGAATGCTACCCATGACATCCCTCAGAATGTTGATTTGAGATCTCATCAGGTCTTCCATTGTTACTTTTTCCCATGATCTTTCATTCTCTTTGTCGTTTTGTCCTTTAGTGTCGTCGGGTGCAGTGAATGAGATTTGGGTTACTTTAGAGGTCTTTGGACAACGAATTTGGAAACCCCTCTCGGTACGCTCAAAAACTAATCCTAACATCGTAAATCTTGTAAACCATAAGGTATTTGGGTTAAGGATCTGTATTGGCAAATTCTCAGACACAGTCTTTTCTATCACGAATAATTCGGTTAACACCCTACAATGGGGGTAACTTATCCCTTGGCCTAAGACATGACATTCCCACAGATTTTTCATGATGATATACCCAAAGGATATTGTCGGGTGTCCAATCATTAATGCGTGTACTATTAGAATCTCTTGTGGTTTCACATATGTTGTGTCTTGATGACGCGGAAGTATGTTAAAAATAACAAACTTCCACATAACTTTGGCTAAAGGGCATAAATCACCTCTATTAAAGGCGATATAGGTCCGGGCAGCTCTAAGTGAAATACCAAACACGGTTTCTATCATTTGATCCCATTGGCTAGTCCATTTATTAACTGTACGCATTCTATCCCCCTGGGTATTAGACAGTGTCCAGAATTCCAAAGGACGTGGTGTTTCGGTGTCAATTAAAAATTCTTCATATAACTTTTCTCTAGTGATTAACACATCTCTATTTCCTACCATTCCCACTAGTTTGAAATTGTGTTCTTCAGACCTATCAATCCTACGCATTGTGGCGAACCACTGTTGGACTAAACTAGTGTGGATAAATGGAAGTTCCCACTGTATGGCTTTAGCCCATCCTAACCTCTCAAAACACTCTAAAATTTCGAAATTATCATAATCACTTTCTTTTATGCTACGCTCTATGAGAAATCTAGGGGGTTTACCATTGTTCGTGTTTGATGGAATTTCACGGAACTCAACATTAATTGGTTTTTCAAAATGGACATCCCTAAGGTCATGGGTTCTCATTCTATGTTTCTGGGAGGTTCCAGGATGGTTACCATTTGCATGATATTGGGTTGACATCTAAAAATAATACAAAAAATCAAGGATTAAAAATGTGGTGTTTTTATACAAAAAAATGCTTGATAATTTAACACCCTTTTTCAATAATAATTACTAATCCTAAGTCTCACCAACAATGTGAGCCCAATCTAACACTATCAAATGCATGAATTTTAAAATAATCAATAAAAATATCACCTTTTACGACCGAAAGTTTATAATTGATAAAAAATATGGAAGAATGCATAATTTTTACAAAAGTTTTGCACAAATAATTTTTATATTAATTAAATGAACATTTGAAATTATTAATAACCATTTTTCTATAAAAACCATATAAATCCAAAAAACTCAATCATGCATGTGCGATAAAATGTGATAAAACTTATGTATAATGAAGTTTAAGGGATTCTAATGAGTATACCTTGATAATCGTAGCGATGAACAAGCGTTGGATCGAAGAATTGACGTAGAAAGACGAATTGTTGATGTTTTTAGGCTTAGGAAATCGAATTCACCGTCTTCTGGAACTGGAACTAGGGTTTTGGACTTATGGGAATGATAACTGCCATTTTTATAAGATTTTGAGCGCGTCGGGCCGCAGGGCAAGCGCAGGCCTGCCCCCCCCCCCCTGCGCCCGGGCCTCTGGATTTGCGATCTGGGTCGTGCACTGGTCTTGGAACCCTAATTTTTTATTTTTTACGGGTATTCTCCCCAACTTACGCTCGTTTTATCGGGTTAAAATAATTTGTTACGTGCTTAAATTTTTTTTTCTTCTCTTTTTAAAATTTTTTTCTGATGCGGGGTTTTATTATTTAATTTAAATCCTAATTCTAAACACAACCAAGTTCTGGAGGATGAATCCTCCCCAACTTAATTGGGTACACACAAGTAACACAAATAAGCAAATAAACAAATAACACACTTAAATTCAATTAAATTCAAATAATCAAATTACTCTGGGTTGCCTCCCAAAAAGCGCTAAGTTTTACGTCTTCAGCCAGACGTACTGCTCCTAAACTAATTAATTAACCTTAGGATCTTGTAGTCTAATAATCCCGTATTTCTACCGCACCATGTGGGTAGGTATTCGTTACAATAAATGGACCTGTCCATTTACCTTTTAATTTACTAGGAAATGATCTAAGTCTTGCTTTAAATAACCAAACTTTATTTCCTTTGCTAAATATTTTATTTTTAATCATTCTGTCATGAAAAGCTTAGTTTTCTCTTTATAAATTCTAGCGCTTTCGTAGGCTTCTCTACGAAATTCTTCCAGTTCATTCAATTGGAATTTCCTATCAACACCGACATCATGTAAATTAAATTAGTGTTTTTGATTGCCCATAGAGCTCGGTGTATAAATTCCACTGGGAGATGGCAAAGCTTACCATACACAAGTCTGTATGGGGACATACCGATTGGTGTTTTAAATGTGGTTCTGTATGCCCATAGAGCACCCTCTAATTTTTTAGACCAATCTTTACGATTAGGTCTGACAGTTTTTTCAAGAATTCTCTAGATTTCTCTATTAGAGATCTCGACTTGTCTGCTTCTTTGCGGATGATAAGGCGTTGCTATTCTATGGTTAACTCCATACTGTTTAAGGAGTTTAGAAAAGTGTTGATTATTAAAATGTGACCCTTCGTCACTGATAATAGCCCTTGGAATACCGTGTCGTCCTAAAATAATTCTTTTAACAAATTTGCACACAACCCAGTTATCATTAGTGCATGTAGCTTCTGCTTACACCCATTGGAAACATAATCTACTGCAACTAAGATGTACTCATATCCAAATGATTTAGGGAATGGTCCCATAAAATCAATACCCCATACATCAAATATTTCGACAATTAATAGCGGCGTCATAGGCATTTCATTTCTTTTTGCGATGCCACCAGTTTGCTGGCATCTTGTGCATCCCTTAACAAACTCGTAGGCATCCTTAAATATTGTGGGCCAGAAAAACCCACACTGCAATATCCGGTGGCCAGTTTTCTTTGCACTGAAATGGCCACCGCATGCATTTGCATGGCAGTGTTTAAGAATATCTTCGTGTTCCGAGTTAGGGACACATCTTCTTATAATTTGATATGCTCCTATTTTAAATAGATCAGGCTCATCCCAAATGTATTGCCTTGCTTGAGCGTACAAATATTTTCTCTGTTGTGAGTTCCAGTGCTCTGGCAATCTTCATGTTACGAAATAGTTAACTAGATTCGCAAACCAGGGAATTTTAGATACAGATAATAATTGTTTATCAGGGAAGGAGTCCTTGATTTGATTAGTTGAGTTTGTTGGGATTAATTGAAGCCTTGATAAATGATCGGCAACAACATTTTCTGTGCCTTTCTTATCTTTAATTTCTAAATCAAATTCTTGCAATAGAAGGATCCACCGAATCAATCTAGGTTTGGCATCCTTCTTCGCCAATAAATGTCTTAAAGCACTGTGGTCAGAGTACACGATTACTTTTGCCCCCCAAATATAGGATCTGAATTTATCTAGGGCAAACACTACAGCTAATAGCTCTTTTTCCGTAGTGGTGTAATTGATTTGTGCCTCATTAAAGGTTTTACTTGCATAGTAGATCACCACTGGCTTTTTCTCAAATCTTTGTCCTAAAACTGCACCAACTGCATAATCACTTGCATCACACATGATCTCAAATGGTTGAGACCAATCTGGAGATTGCAGAATTCGCGCTTCGGTTAATTTGGATTTAAGCTTCTCAAATTCTTTCATACAAGCATCATCAAAATTAAACTCGATATCTTTTGAAAGAAGATTGCATAACGGTCTTGAGATCTCACTGAAATCTTTAATGAATCGCTGATAAAAACCAGCGTGGCCTAGGAATGATCTTATTCCTTTAACATTGGTAAGGGGTGGAAGTGAGAAAATTAATTGAACTTTTGCTTTATCTACCTCCATTCCTCTCTCGGACACAATGTGACCTAAGACTACCCCTTCCTTTACCATAAAATGGCTTTTCTCCCAACTTAACACTAAGTTGGTTTCAGTGCATCTCTTTAAGACTTTTTCTAAGTGTCCCAGACAATCTTTAAATGTTTTATCAAATATGGAGAAATCGTCCATAAATATTTCAAGAGAACCACCCACCATATCTGAAAAGATAGCCATCACACATTGCTGAAATGTGGCGGGCACATTACATAGTCCAAACGGCATCCTTCGGTAGGCAAAGGTGCCATAGGGACAAGTAAATGTGGCTTTCTCTTGATCCTCTGGATGGATTGAGATTTGATTATAACCGGAATATCCATCCAGGAAATAGTAAAACTTCTGTCCTGCTAATTTTTCCACTATTTGATCTATAAATGGTAGCGGAAAATGATCTTTTGAAGTAGCAGCATTAAGTTTTCTGTAATCTATACAAACTCTCCACCCAATCACAGGGCGAGTAGTTATTTGCTCTCCTTCTTCAGTATTAATTACTGTAATTCCCAATTTCTTGGGCACAGTTTGGGCTGGACTTACCCATTTACTATCAGATATAGGATATATAATTCCAGCGTCCAACCATTTTAGTACTTCCTTCTTAACTACCTCTCTCAAATTAGGATTCAACCTCCTTTGTGCATCTCGAGCTAGTTTAGCTTCTGGATCAGTAATGATTCGGTGCATACAAAAAGTAGGACTGACTCCTTTTAAGTCAGCTATCGTCCACCCTACTGCTTCTTTATATTTGACTAACACTTCCAGTAGAGCTTTATCTTGCTCTTCAGTCAGATCTGATGAAATTATAACAGGCAACGTGTCATTTTGACCTAGAAAAGCATATTTCAGATGCGATGGTAGCTCCTTCAATTCTAGAACAGGTGGTTGTTCTATTGAAGGTTTGGCTGACTTGGGTAAATCAATCGGTAATTTTTCAGTCCTATGGGTCCACGGTGGTTGTTTTGACTCCAATGTGGATTCCATGACTACTTCTAACTCATTACACTCAGTATGATTTAACTTGGCTAATTCACTCTCAGCAAAGAATAACTCAGTAGCATCTTTGGTGTTGATTAACGAACTATGCTGCTGCGCAAGTTCATCCACCATGTCTATAAGATAACATTCTGAATCAATAGCAGAGACACTTGAAGCATTCAAGACATTCAGTCTTAATTTCCTATTACCAAAGGCAATATCCACTGCTCCTGTCCAACAATTAATTTGTGCATTAATTGCGGCTAAGAAAGGTCTACCTAGGATAATAGTCGGTTGATTATCTCCCATTGAACTTTCGGTGTCCAATACTAGGAAGTTAACTGGATAGTAAAAATCTTCTACTTTTACTATGACATCTGATAAAATACCTCTTGGGCACTTGGTTGACCGATCTGCCAGTTGTAAGATAATATCAGTTTCTGTAACTGACCTAGATCATGTTTATCAAACAAGTTTCCAGGTAAAATATTAACACTAGCTCCAAGATCAAGCAATGTCTTCTTAATCTGCACATTGCCTATTGTCCCTAGAATCAATGGTGATCCAGGATCTTTCAGCTTAGGAGGTAGAGAACTAGAAACTACTGCACTCAACTGTTCAGTTAAATTGATCTGCTTTGGGAGCGAGACCTTATAATTTCTTTTCTGAGTACAGATATCTTTTAAAAATTTGGCATAAGATGGAACCTGTTGAATAGCCTTAATCAAAGGAATATTGATCTTAACTTGATTAAATAAATCCCAAAGATCCTCTGGTTGTGGGCCTCTTTTGCCGTATGGAGAAGATTTTGGATTTTCTAAAGCAGCAGGATAAGGAGGAGGAATTGAAGTGTCCTGACTCTTATCCGCCTCCCCAACTTTGGGTGTTGGAATATCTGCTTTAATTGGCTTTTTAAAAGAAGCCTTCTTAGGAATCTATTTCTTCTCTGGATCCTCTTTTTCCTCATACACGACTTCAGTGTCGGTATCTTCTTCTGCCTCTTTCTCTTTAGGCATCTCTATTTTATTATCTACCTCTCTTCCACTCCTTAATGTGGTTATCTTAGCTATTTCATTAACGTCGTTAATTTCATGTTTCTTATCTTTGATATGATGATGGGTGTGTGAAGGATTGGGAACAGTATTGTTAGGAAGCTTCCCTTCCTCACGCCTAGTAAGCGACTCAACTATCTGACCCATCTGACGAGTTAACATCTCCATGGTCTTAGTACTGATAGTTGATTGCTATTTCATAAATTCAGCAAACTCTACGAATTGCGCAGAAGTCATATTTGATTCTACTTGAAATTGTGGTTGATCACAATGATTTGACTTATAATATCGCTCATCCTTAGCTGCTGAAGTTGAACCATATTGATATTCTCTCTTTGGTGGTTCATATCTTTGTTTGGATTGATGATCGGTAGGTTGATCATTTTTCCATCAAAAGTTGGGATGGTTTCTCCATCCCGGATGGAACGTTTCCGAAAATGATTATCCATTTCTCGATGAGCTCTAAATCCGTAAACTTCATTAGCAGATTCCTCAGTGGATTGTCCTTAAGGACATGTTTCTGAATGATGCGATGGATCTCCGCATGTCACACAATTAATTGATACGCTAGGGTTTGAAAAACCCTTCATTAATTGGTCCATTTTCTTTCCTAATTCTGAAATTTCAGTTTTAACCTCACGTTTCCAGGCATTATCTATGCCCATGACTTGAACTCCTATACTATTTTCAGAACCAGCTTGGATTTTAAGACCTTTTCCGAGTTAATCAAGCAACCCCCAAGCTTCATCGTCTTCTTTACCTAAAAATGTGCCTCCTGTGGCAGCTATGATCATATTACGACTTTCTTGACTCTCACCATCAAAGAATGTTTTGATAAGCATCCATTTGGGTACTTCGTGGTGTGGACACGCTCTTAATAATTCGTTCATACAATCGAACGCTTCATAGAATTGTTCGCCCGGTTTTTGTTTAATTCCGGTAATCTCCTTTCTTTTTTCAGTTGTTTTACTGATAGGGTAATATTCATTAAGGAATTCTCGTTTCATTTGGTCCCATGTTGTAATGCTATTAGTTGGTAAGGATACGAACCAATTCTTCGCTTTCTCTTTTAACGAAAAAGGAAACAATCAAATTTTTAAACCATCGGTGGTTATACCTCGAACATGGTTTGCTTTACAAATAGATGTGAACTCAGCTAGATGTTCATAGGGTTCATCACTTGGCATCCCTCGAAAGATCGAAAGAATTTGGAATAACTGAGGACGAACCTCGGGTTCGTTCTCGTTTTTGGGGTAGCGAATTGGAGACGGATCAGGCCCATCACTTGGAAGGTAATGCGACTCAACCGTACGTCTTGGTTGATCACCGATTCTGTCGACTATGCACTCGGGTTCTTCTTGATCGTGATTTCGTGGCGAAATCGGAGGGCTTTCTAAATTAGGAATCTCTGAATCGGGAATTTCTAAATCAGGAATTTCTTCCTCTTGTACGTTTAAATTCTCCGTAATTAATTGTTGATTATGAATCCTGACAGTCTTTCGGTTCGATCTCGCTACTTTTTCGATTTCGGGTTCGAATTGTAGCGGCAATCCTTTAGCCGATCGAGGTGTGCGCATACACTAAATAAAATATTATTAAAGATTAAAGACTTAATTAAACTAATATTTTAGGTGGTAAAGTAGAGGACTACAATTACCTTTTTGAATTTTTAAAATTTATTTATTTGATTTTTTTAATAATTATAAAATAAAATAAAATAAAGACTAAAAATAACCAACGAAAGGAACTTAAAACTAATTACTTAAAACTAAGGCAACAAAGTAACTTTAAACCTAAACTACGTTACACTACCCGGCAACGACGCCAAAATTCTGACGAGCCGTCATTGTGACCCGCCGATTTAAACCTTAAATCCACTAATTAGATAGAGAAGTAAGGGTCGAATCCACAGGGAGTGTGGTCGTAATTAGGATTTGGTTATTAGCCTTATAGTAATAGGTTTATTGAAAGCATTTAAATTGTGAAATCGTGGATTTGAATGAGTTGTTTAGAGTAATGAATTGATGTTGCTTGTAACTAAAATTAAGAAGGAAGTAACTCACGAAGAAGATAAACAATCAAGATACGAATAACCATTCACGGAATCACCACGACATAAGTATTACTCACTATAATTTCATACAATGATCACATAGGCATATACAATTGCGCGACTAAATTACTCAAATGTATTTTAACCAATAACTCTCGGCAGAGCGTATGCAACACTAATACTCGTCTCAATCAATACGAATACATCAAAACATAAGAAATTAAAGTAAAGTAAACTTAGCCGTAGATCCTCCGCAAACGGCTAATGGGATTAGCCGCTCATCGTATGCTCGTCACATTCACGGATCTGAGCCATTGGATAGCTTGCGAACCACCGTCTTCATTCTCGTATCGTAGATCCACTCCGGCAGAGCTTCGGCACAGTTGCACACACGTCGGGACTCTCTTCAAAGCTGCCCCTCTTCCACTAGTTATAGAGAATCGAAATTAGGGTTTCCAGGGCTGAAAAACGCGTATTGGCGCCGCACCAGCGCAGGCCTGCGCCCCCCCTGCGCCCGGATGTGGCTAGGGTTTAGCTGGCGTGTGCTGGAACGTATCTGGACAAGTTGGGCGCTGTGTGGAGCGCAGGGCAGCGCATGCATGCACCCCCCCTCAGTCCAATTTGCTCTGAATTCTCTCGGATTGCTTCTTTTTATCATCTTGGCCCTGAAATACAAACTTGGAGTAATAATATGGATTATACGAAGTATCGGTGCATAAAATGATCATAAAATGACTCAGAAATCATATAAATTATAGACTTATCACCTTATAAAACAAGAAGTTTTGGGTTTGATTCCTAACTAAGTAATTTAATATTTTATGTTTGTGGAGAAGCATAAAAACAATGAATCAGTTTTCACTAAGTGGATTGGTTTGGATGACGGATCGATTCGACCCCGGGCCGGTTGCATGATGCATCATCTCCCCGCGTGATACAATATACTTTCCTTCGCGATGCATTGTGTTTCGTCTTGAACTGACTACATGATGCTTCAAATGATCATGATGCACGATCCTACTTTGCTGATGCATTGTGGTTTTCTAAGGTATTGTGATGCATAGAGTTTTTCCATTGAACTCCGCCCTCTCTTTCTCTATACTCACACACACACAAAGATACATATATATATATATATATATATATATATATATATATATATATATATATATATATATATAACTCATCTTAACTACTAATAAAGCATTTAGCTTTTTACAAGGCACAAGGCACAAGGTACAACTTATTAATGCTAATTCTTGAATTTTAAGACTTACAAGCATTTGAAGCATCATGTACAACCTTTATTGCATACAAAATTTGAACTCTTTTGAAATGTATTGAACCTGCTCAACGTTGGGAAGACAACTATTCAACAAAAACTCTTCGGGAAGACAACCCTCTCTCCCCCTTCCACTCTAACTCTACGAAGACCTTATTTTGCTTCCTGTCGATGTTGCCCTCCGGTAGGTCTCTCACCCTCTCATCTCACTCGGTTTTTAGGTCTGTGTTCTCATTCTGTTTGCAAATAATAGCTGATATCTTACCAACGATGCGGTTTCTTTGCAGTGAAGGAATCGATTCCATAGTTTATGGAACATTCATTTGTGGTGGTTTCGCCAGGTTCGTTCTATATTTGTACTATTATCTCACCAAAACCAATAAGCCTGTTCGATTAACAATAGTTGTTTGTTGCTTTTTTGTGCAATTGCAAATTCGTCTCTGAGGCGTTGCTTACTACACCAGCCACAACTCGACCAGTCATGTAATAAACAGTGGCGAGAATGCAGTGAGTTTTGTTTTCAATGATGATAGCTGCGACAATGATGTTGATAAAATGGGGTCCTTTTGCGACATCTAACTTCTTAATTTACTGCTGCATATATGCTTTTTTTTGCTTTTGAGAACAGGAAAAGTGTGTGTGATGTACAAATGTATATATGCTTCGATTTGACACACCCTATTGAGGTACTTGTTTGTATATTCAGCTAAATAATTCTAATTACATGATATATTTAAATTATAACCAATTTCTGTTGCAGGTGGACATTAATCATGCTGGCGACATAGATGAAATTTGTGATGTCATAAGCTGTCCGGAAGGAGCTTTTGTCATTTGCATGTTGCAAAGCTATCTAGGGCCTGAAGTTTATTAGGTTTGGTTGCTTGAATTTGTTGATTTTGTAGGTTTCTCATTTGTCACATGTTATTTGTCATCTTTCTCCTTCATGAGTGAGTTCTTTTCTTATTAAGAAAACATTTCCATCCCTCGTATGTTTGTCTTTTGAAGTTAGTTACATATCGAAAAACAACTCTACTTTATGATGACAAACACTCTGCTGCTTACAAGCAGAGGGTAATGTAATTGTAAGTTTTTTCTTAAAATTCTGTCAGCTATATGGTTGTGAGTATTTGTAAGTTTTTTCTTAAAATGGTAACAGGTAAGCTATTTGGCTGCTAATGGGTCGTTTCATGTTCTTTACAACACATTTGTGTGATAAGAAAAAACATCAAGGATATCAGTTTTATTTAATGGATTTGAAATGGTTTTCATGAAAAATTGAAACCCAACCCATTTGGTTATTTGGATATGAAGCCTTGCATCTTCTTTTCAATTGAAATATGATTAGGTTGATGCATATTAATGAAATTGACACTTTTTGTTGTTTAGCTTCATCAAAAGTCTCAATGAACTTTGGCTTGTATATATTTGGATGTGAAACATGCTTTGTTTTAGTGTCAAACTCTTGTGGAGCTTTGACGATCGAAAATCATGTTGTCCGTCTTGCTACGATTGATGTGAGAGTCAAAGTCTATGAGTATTTCACTATCTCATGACTCATGCTTATTTTTAAGTTATGTGATATTTTACATTAAACTGATTTTATTGACATTTTAAGGCTTTGAATGTATTGTTTTTACAAATTTATATTGTTGGTTACGAGTAATGTGTTGGTGCTTGACATTTAAAAGAATAACAAACCTTTTAACGCAAAAAAGAGCCCAATAAAGTTTTACCTCATCTCTTAAATACCATAAAATGAAGAAAAACTGGGAAAGTCGATTCATATACATCTATTATGTTCTCTCTCAATTATTGGAAATAATTTTCAATGCTTAAGAGGAGATATGAATTTTGTGTTCACAAAAAACTACTACAAGTGATAAAATATGATGGCTTTTATACTAACAATGGGAGAGAAATGCCATCTTCTTTGATGTCTGATTTGTTCTCTATAGAGACATCTATCTATTTTTGTAATCATATTTAAAAAAAAAAAAAATTTGCCAACCTGCAAGTGAGTTTCTACCCATGATAGATGAGGTTTGTTTCTCCTTTTTGGGTTCCTTATTGAATTATATACAGGTTACCGTCCTTGATTTTATTGATGCCATAATTTTGAATTTCAACATCAACACACACAAAGCGGAGTTGATGAAAGTGGTTCCCACTTCTCACATAATCTTTACTTAAACCAAATGAGCAGCACCTAAGTTTTACTATTGAACGAGGTTAACTGGAAGGTGGAAGTTGAAATTTGTGTCTGGAATTTAGCAAGTTCAGTCTAACCACTTGTGCTCTTAAGGACCTTTCTCGCTTAATTATGGTCTAATACTCTAATACTATAATGGTCATATGGTCTTTCATGCACTAATGCTTATTTTCCTAGTTCCAGAATTTTTATGAGCATTTGTCACGTAAGGCCCAATCAAAGCATAGGAACCCTCAATCTGCAGAGGATCCTAATCTTGCTCCACGTCTGAGGCTAAGCTTCAAGAGCAGAAAACGTATCTTCTTTCCTTCATCCAAATTCAAATGCTTTGGCATTGCTAAACCCTTCAAGATCTTAACACATTGAGGTAATTCTCGATTGTTAATGGAAGATTAGATTTAAGGAGACGTTTAGGTAGTCATTCTAAGAAAAGGAAAAGTTTAGGTATATGTATGGTCAAGTCAATTTTAGTTTATAGAATGGTTCCATCTGAAATTTAGTTAATCATCTAATATGCACACTATTATTTGGTAGCTTTTGCTTGGCTATTTCCCTCACATATTTCAAGTTCTATATAAAACATCTAAATAAATTTTTTTTTTCTATATTTTAAAGCTCATATGTGAAATAAAATACATGTAAATTTAGTTTGAAAACGTCTTTCAATTGATCTGGTTAGTTTGGTGTTTAGTAATTTTAAAAATTTTGATTTTCTGAGAATGCATTATCTTTTGTTAATGTGTTCTTCAAGATATCTTCATGAAATCTCACTACTGATACACACGAACAACATACAACTTTGGTTTCAACTTCCATCCTGTAGGTTTGCTTTGAGTTGTTTTATTTTTGTAGATCCCTTAGGTAGAGTAATTTTTGGGCATTCAGCGTTTTTTTCTTGATTTTGTTTAATCCTTCTTCTGTTTGAAAAGTTGTGTGATAGTTATGTTTTGGTCAAAGGCTCTCCCAATCCATTTACTATTAATGTTTAAAAACATGGAACCTTCTTGATCAAAGGCTCTCGTAATGCCATTTGAGCTGAAACTTTTCTTTTTTCTTTTTTTTTTTGGAGAAAATGACAGGTTTACATAAAGAGAATATATAAGTTCATGTCCAATGAATTTTGTAAATTTCTAATATTTTGATATTTCCGCAGGTTTACACAAAGAGAATATTATGTTTTTGTTCATTTATATGAATTATGAATGTGTGCTTCATTGTTGGTAGTGGGGTTGGGGTTAGTGTTGGTTGGCAAAAAAATCTAATGATATGTGATTATTCTTGGTCCCAGACATAGCTTATAGGTCCTATTGACATTGTATAATTTAGCTCAGTGTTGTTGCTTGTTGCTAAATGACTAAATTTTTGCTTTTGATGTAGGATAATCTCAGTAATGGACTTTGCCAAAAGCTGGGCTGCTAGGTGGCTTTGAATTGGTATGCCTAATCCTAAATCCCATTTATTAAATCCATGTGGAAGATCTTACATCTGCTATCTCATACGAAAATACTTCCAAGATTGTCAATTTGTTCGTCTTCATGCTAGGAAATATATAAAAAGAATGAGGTGGAAGGTGGATCATGCCTCCAAATAGAGATATTTTAGAATGAAATTACTTGGGAAATGGTGCTTGTGTTACAGTTGGTATAGATTATACCTAAGGTGAAGTTCAGATGGTTAGGTAGTAGTATATGATAGACCTATAGTATTAAATCTATATAGGCGGTTGTCGTGAATACACATGTGCACCTCACTTCTCTGCAATTTCAGCTCTGCAAATTGTTAGTTTTGTAACACTTTATTTCTTTTAGTTTAGACTATGTTTCTATATAAATTTTTGGTGATGTGGGCTTCAAATCTCACTATGATCTTTGGAAAAAGGAGATTTTTTAAAACCTTTACTTAGGGTGCAGATTTATTGCATGTGTTCTGTACAAGAAATGCTGGTCCAGTTAAAAAGCTACAGTCCAGGGTTGATCGTGCATCCGCGTTACTAGAGGAATCTTACAACTTGAGGTCAGTTAGGGCAATTGGGTATTGATGGTTTCTGGCTTTCATTTACAAAACCTTATTATTTATTAGCATTGTAGTCGTGTGACCATTTCTTAATTAAGCCAGCCTGTGTTAAACACAGTCAATGCAATCCTTTACCGCAGGGAAAATAAATGAAGCATGTTATGTTGATATACATCACAAATGATTGCAATTTTGATCATGTTTAATTGGTGTTCTTTCTTTGGCCAAGATAGTTATATAATAGCTTTGTGTATTTTAAAGGCTGTTTTACATTGATTTGAAAATCAAATTACAGAACCATATGGCCCCCTCACGAAATACAGAGGGAATTGGAGGATCATTAATTAAATTAAGCACAACAACAACAATGTCTACCTTTATATATTATTTCAGGTCTACAGCAGGGAATTGAAGGATCATCTAAGAAAAGATGCTAAGAACGGAACCCAAGATATACACACCTCACCTTGAATCTTGTAAGTCACGTGGTCTGTCCATGCACACACATCCACAGTATTACTGCTGTTTTAGTCTTTTTCTGTCAAGCGCACAACACCCACCTTCTGGCTCACACACACACTGCATAGCCACATCTAATTATACATGTTTTAAGTGCTAGATTACAAGCCAAACATAATTTAAACTTCTCAATTGAGCTGCTGGATTCAGTCCTCTGTTCCACACTATACCTCGGTAGAGATTTAACAACTCCACAATATTCCATTTCCGAGCAGCTTATGTTTGTATATGTTGAAATGGACAATAAAGATGTTGGAAAGCCTGTTGCAGAATATTTTAGCATCACATGAGATGCTCCACAACTAATGCATATCACGATTATGCATATATTCTTTTACCCATGTATATGGGTTGCTAGTTATATAATTTATTTTTTAAGATGAAGTGCAAATGATACATATCTACTGGATGTCTTAATCAGGTTATTGGATATACCGGAACTGATGATGCTAAGAAGTTTGTATTTGAAGGAAATTTGACCCTTGAAAATATTAAGGTATTATAGTTAGCAGACATCAATGATTAGCAATGGTCTTAATTTAATGCTACACAAATCATTGGGCATTTTACAAATCGGATCTACTTCCGAATATGTAAGATAGTGATCAGGCCAACAGGGGCACTTGATTTTGTATCCTATTATATTTAGAGTAGCCGAACTTTTTCTTTGGGCGATTATTACTAATGCAGAATGATGGATAAATTTTGCGATAAAATCTTTGACTTGCATCAATGTCATTAAATCTTTACTATCTTCGTTGGTTTATGATTCTCTTGGAACTCTGGTACAAGTTTTTCTTGATTTATTTGGACTGGAAAGCATTTGACTTGATATATTTGTGCAGTTTTTTGGGTTTTGTATGTGTTGTTTGGTATACTGCTTTTGTTTTGCTGATTTACATCACATATGATTGCAATTTTGATCAAGTTTAATTGTTCTTATTTTGGCCAAGAGATTTCATGGTTAAACATCTGAATGTCTGATGTATTTTCTGTGCAATTGTGTGGACATTGCCAAGCTCTAGAACTAACTTACAGCAAACTGGCTAAGCATTTACTTGATATTGATTCCATGGTAATAGCAAAAATGGATGGAAGCACAAATGAACACCCTAACGCAAAGGTATAATTAATTTTCTTAATTTTAACAGCATGGTGCTGTTCACAATATTTTGAATCTTGATTGATACCCCCTCGGGATTGAATTTGATGATAACGATTCCTGTAAAAGGATTCTGCTCACTTGCTTAGCAGATTAAGCCAATAATTTTGTCAAAATTGCACTATCAATGTGAGATGAACAATCTTTTAATATGCATAAAGTTAATAGTTCTTCTACAAAAATATTATATGAACTTTTATAATTGGGGATGACTTACTAAATGGTGTTATTGATACATATTTTAGTTTCATTGAAAGCCTGACTTTTTTATTTAAATTTTGACGCAGGACATCTGAGATCTCTGATTCTTTGCTAAGCGATAACAAGTGCACAGAAAAGGTTTCAGTCAATAAGTCCCGACATTGTAACATTGGAATGTATTATCCCCAAAACAGAAATTAGATAAAGCATGCCCTTTTTATGCAATTTTTTATTTCAAATATTGCTAAACTTGCAAATTTTGTTAATAGTTTTAGTTACCAGAACACGTGTTCCTGTAACTAAAGCATGCTTTCCTTTTGGTTTTGCGGGTAAGATACAGGCTGCATGATCGAATCATACGACTTGTTAAAGCTGGTGTGATTGTAGCTGCACACTAAAATAGTGCAAATGTCGGATCCAGGTATATTGCATTCACATGTTGCTGTAAAATTTTGAATCATGTCACATTAGGAAAGGGGAAAAAGTATTTTCAAACTGTATTTCAAGTTTCAAATTGATCCTGCCTTTCAATTTAATTCGTTTTTTATATCAACCGGGGTTATTTGATCTAAAAAAATTGAGGCTAATTCATAATGAAAGATTAATTACAAGAGTAGGGTTTTACGAGAAACACAAAGGCCTACAAAGTGCATTTGTCTTTGTGGAAAAAGATAGATACTCAACAAACAACTTACCAAATGAAAAATAAAACTTCTCTACCGCCGCTTTGCAATGGTACTCTACTAGTATATATGTATGTATATATATATATATATATATATATATATATATATATATATATATATATATATATATATATATATATATATATATATATATTTATTTATTTATTTATACACACACACTAATAAAATAGTATCTAATTTACCAATTGTCATCTTCTCATAATACCAGACACCATCTTCTACAATTAACATGTATTAATTAATTTTCTAGATTAAATTTAAATTTTAAATCAATTTTCTTTAATGATATGACTATGTTAGATCCATTAAAATATTAACAAACAACACAGTTGAAATGATATTTTAATAATAATAATAAATTTAAGAGTTACTAATGAAAATATTAGGGTACGTTTAGCTAATGAGAATATTTGGTTTGGAGTTTTTAATAAGACTGAAAACATGATGGTTTTATGAGAAAAGATTTAAGAGATGATATGTCTTTAGATGTGTTATAATTAGTTTTTGCGTTTTTCACTCGCCTTTATAACTTAGACATGGGTGAATAGATTGAAATAAAAGATGAAAACCTTAAAATTGTGTTTTCAAATTTACTTGCAAATTTAAAAGGTAAAAACACAAAACATGAAAAAACAATGTATCTAAACGCGTTTTTCCAGAAACCCTTGTTTCAACGAAAATTTTCACCGGAAACAGGTTAACTAAACAGACTCTTAGTTTTTTTATTTTAAGTTTATATAGTTTTAAGAAAAAAAAAATATTTATTAAAATTTATGTGTTACACACGGGTTGATAAGCTAGTATGTGTGTGTTGTGTGTGTACATACATTCATACATAGACACACACACACACACACACACACACACACACACATATATATATATATATATATATATATATATATATATAGAGAGAGAGAGAGAGAGAGAGAGAGAGAGAGAGAGACTTAGGTTATGGTGAGAAGTTAAAAACAATATTTTGAGAAGTGTGAAAAACATTATGATACATTAATTTTGTATATTTATTCACTTATTTTTTGAATTTGTAATTCATTTTACTATAATTTCAAGATCTAATGAGTTAATGTAAAAAATAATGAATTTTGATTTATTTAATACAGAATTTATAATTCACTATCTATTTTTCTCTTTCTCTTACTTCATTTTTTCTATTTTCATTTTCTCTTTCTCTTATAGTAAAAAAATGTTTTTTTTATAAAAAAAAGTTGCTGAACATATTCTATATAGATTGTTGAACATATTCTATATGTATATATATATATATATATATATATATATATATATATATATATATATATATATATATATATATATACAACAATGGCAAATAAATTGATGAACGTATTCTGTATAGATTATCATGTATTATGTGTAGAGTATTGCATATTCTATGTAGAAATACCCAAAAACACTGTTTTTAACAAATTAACTAGTGAAAGTATTCTATGTAGAAATACACCAAAAACACATTTTTATAAATTAACTGGTGAATGTATTCTATGTATATTATCATGTATTCTATGTAGAGTATCATGAATTATATGTAGAGTATCGTGTTTTGTCTAGAGTATTGCGTAATGTATATAGAATATCACAAAGGAACAGTTGAACTTAATATATGTAGAATATCAAGAATTTTATATAGAGTATCGTGTGTTCTGCGTAGAGTATCACGAAATCTATATAGAATACCACAAACGAACTGAAATAGAGAAACAGAAGATATCATTTAGACATTTTATTAAACATTTGGTATGCAACTTATACAAAATATACCAAAAATACAGTTTTAAACAAAAAACAATCAAATCTTGTGGATCATATACAAAAATATCTTTAACAACAAATGCATATCTAAGTATAACATCTCAGATCTAAATATTCTCCATAGATTATTTATTCTATATAGATACAATAATAACATATTAACTAGTACAACAATAACAATATTCTACATAGATACAACTAGCTACAATCAATTCTGTATAGAATATTGTTTATTATATATAGGGTATCATATATTCTACATAAAAATACAAACCAAATCTACATAAAATACATAAGGATGCAGAACCATCAAAGACAAAACCATTAGGAACCAGAAACCCCGACAAACATATAATCATAATCTATGTAGAATATCATCTATTCTATGTAGAGTATTGCGTAATCTATGTAGAACATCACGTAATCTATATAGAATATCGCAGACGAACTGAAACAGAAAAAAGAATAATCAAAGAAAAACCATTAGGAATCAGAAACTATTAGGCACAAAAAGGCCTCAGTCAAACCTGTTATACATCTTAGGGGAAGATTATAAATCAAACCTGTTTGATGCACTTGAAGGTATAATTTAACGCCTCTTAATGCCTTATTGAAACCTGAAAAGTGATTTGCAATACAAGTCAAAACTGCTTACCCTGTTGCATTTGTTGCAACTAAGGTAGATTGTCCAAGATGTTTTATTCTGTTGTACAGGCTGGACTTAAACTATCAACACTACTCATGTCTATTGAGCAGCTTGGACCAAAACTTAGTGTTTTTAATTCTTTGTGAACAGGTTATATACTATATGGAATATGTTTCCATGTCATCATGTAATATATTAGACTAGAAGATCAGTTTACAAGTCGAAGACAAAGTGGAAAATCAGAAGCTGCTTAAACTGCCCAAGCTGTTCTGATACATGAAGACAAAGTAGATATTTGAAATGGTTGACAGACCATTTATTATATCTGTAGGTCCCGAAAGGTTTCCCAAGTATATAGCCTTAAGTTGTAGGAGGGGGGGGGGTGAGTACAACAATTTAAAAACTACACACTCTTTTCTCAATGTTTGTATGTATTATCGACAGAAGTTAATTAAAAACAGGCTTGAATGCGGAAAGGTTCAAGCTGAGATGACAGATACAACAGTATGCTAACTAATCTAAGACAGACTTAAACTAGTTACAATGAATACACTCACTAAGAATTACTCACTATGTTTACAAGATTCCAGAAAACAACTTGAATAAGAACAGCTTAGACACCAAGCACTGTTTTATTCAAGCAGACTTGCATGCATGAAAGACACACTTGAATGCACGTTCACTCTTGGTTTCAGCACTTAGCTTTTTGGCTTTACCTCTTCATTCTTGGAAGTTTCATTTTATACTCACTCAGAGGATCTAAGAGAAGCTTCTTCATTGGACGAAAGGAAAAATGGAAAGTCTTGCTGAAAAGACAACATAAACTTTTCTGCACATTCTGAAAAGCAAACTTGTCTTCATGTGTGCAGAACTTTTGTCTTTTCTTTTTGTCTACTGTTGCATTAGCTTTAACTAAATAAGGAATGTCAACTTTGCGTCTTTCTTCATTTGTTAAGGCCTATTTTGATATAAGAAAAGGTCTGTCACCCTTTTTCAAATATCCTTTTGTCTTCATGTGACAGAACAGCGTGGGCAGGCTGAGCAGTTCTGTTTTCCACTTTGTCTTCGACTTTATAAACGGATCTTTTAGTCAAAAACAATACATGAGGACTTGGCAACATATTCCATAGAGTGTTTAGCCTGTTCACAAAGAACAGATTCTGTTCACAGAGAACAGAACACTTGTAAACTGCCCAAGCTGCTCACCAGTGTAGAGCAGCGTAGACAGTTTATGTCCAGCCTGTTCAGCAGACTGAACAGCTTTGACAAACTGTCTTTGTTGCAACACATGCAACATATAGAATAGCTTTGGACTGATATTGCAAATCATTTTCAGGTTTCAATAAGGCATATAACAGGCCTTAAATTCAACCTTCAAATGCATCAACAGGTTTGATTAAGAATCTCCCTCTCAGATGCAGAACAGGTTTGATTGAGGCCTTTTTGTGCCTAACAATCTCCCCCTATTTGCAATAACCAGTCTAAGCTGGCCTTATCAAAAATCACTATATATTTTTACAGTACATTTACTGAAATAAAATTACAACATCAAAGTAAAGTAAAAGATCAGTTTATATATATACTGATTCTTGATTACACAAAACAACACATGTTTTTACAAAAGTACAACTGATGTACTGATGTATATTACAACTGATGTAAAAGAAAAATTACAACTTATGTAAATAAAGTACAACTAATGTACAGCAGGTTTTGGACTGTTGGTGTTGGGAGCAGATAATGGTAAGTCTGTCCAACTGATGGACAGCTTCCATTCTTCACCTACCCAGATGGTAGATGGACTTTACTACAATGGAGGGGGACCTTCAAACATCTTCTCAAGTTGCTCCCTTGTATCCTCAAGTTCTTCAATTTCACTTCTGATGATCATAAACTTCGGATCTTCAAGTTCACCTCTCTCATAAAAGCCTCTGAGCTGATCCCAGACGGCTGCTCTCCACCTGCTTGACTGCCTAAATGAAACTGCAAGTCTGAAGGCTACAAGCTGTCTCAGATCCACCTTGTATAGATCTGATGATCTCTGAAAGCATTTCTTCTGAGTTAAGGGATCTACAAAAAATGCCCCCAGCTCAGGCTCTTCAATAATCTTGCCATCTTCAAACTCTACTCCACTAGGCAGGCTGTGATCAACTCCCTTCATCTCTACAGCATAGTCACCCTGTTCTATTAAGATGAGGAGTTGTTCAAGATCAGTGTCTTTCCTTGTCCTCCTGGCCTTTATTTTTGGTTGTGTCACATAGACACCTTCACTAACTTCTTTAGAGATCAGGCCAACATTCTTTACTCTCTCCATCAACTTTTTGACATATGCTCTGATTGTTTTTGCCGTTTCTGACTTAGATTCACTCAGAGCAACTGCCAACTCAATCCACTCCCTGTACCCCATCTGTGCAACATCAGTGTAGTCATACGTTTCTAGTTCTGGGCCCGTTGCACCCATTCTGGTTATTTTCAACTTCCAGTGACTGCCTTTTCTTGATATGGGAACAGCTTTGACAATTGCTTCCTTGGCTAGCCTTCTATCAGCAACATCCTGAAATTTTCTTTTAGCCAAGTTGTCAAAGTGGAACTAAGCTATTGCAGAGGGTACTTGTGTTCTGGTCACAGAGACCTGAGCACCCTTTTCTTTTTCTCCTTCCTTCTCTCCTGCTGATCCCTTAGCAGTTTCCATTAAATTCTTCTGCATTTCCAGAGAGGACATTTTAACTTTCCTTGCCTCTTCAAGTGCAAAGGATTTAGCAGCTTTGGCAGATTCTTCTTCTTTCCTTAGAGCTTCCAGGGCTTGAAGCTGTTTTTCTCTGAACTCAAAATATTTATGCATGGGAAGACCCATTTCTTTAGCCCTGGCTTTGTGAAATTTAATTTCTGCTGCTTTCTGCTGTTGGGGATCAACTGCTGCTTTTTCTTTTCCTTTAGCTGCTGTAGTGGCAGCAGCTTCAGGACTTTCCTCCTCTTCTTCTTCTTCTTCTTGTAAGATCAGATGTCTCCTTCTGCTGCTTGGCCTGTCCTCATGAATGAATTCCTCCCCCTTAGACTGAGCAGGGATTGGAGATTCAGCCTAAGTAGGCTGAGCAGCGTGGGAGGCACCTTCCATTGTACCTGTTTCAGATGCTCCTGCTGGTTGACCAGTGAGTATTGCATGCACTGATTTCTCCTTAGGAGAAGAAGTTTTCTCCCCCTTAGACTTAGTCTTCGAGGCAGATGACTTCTCCCCCTTTGAAGGAGATGTACCAGCACCTTCAACACCTGGTCTGCCTAAAGACACGTAGTCATCAGGCTTGCCATCAGTTTTGGCAGCAGGCCTGGGGCCAATAAGGCTATTCATTAAGAATGCCAAGTTGTCCTTCACCTCTGCAGGCTGGGAAAGACAGGACTGAAGAGAAGAGGCCTGGGTGTCAGCAAGAGAGGATAGTTTGACAATGTTTTCCCTATCAGAAGCTGTGAACAGCAGGCTTTGAAGCTGTGCAAGATGTAGTTCAAGGGAATCTTGCACATCAGCAAGGTCTGATGACACAGAATTGGATAGCGATCCAATGACAGTGTTCAAGTTGGCCAATGTGGCAGGAATGGTAGAATTGCAAGAAGTGAGGAGAGATGACAACTGTCGAGATATAGCTGCCATTGAGGACACTGAGTCCTGTTGTAGTGAAAGAATAGAGGAAAGGGAAGTAGAGACACTTTGCAGCTGTGCAGTGAGTGCAAGCAGCTGTGGAGAGTGGTCAGGTTGTGTAGTGATTGGGAAGGAATCTTCGAACAGATCAAAGAATCCTTTAAGCTGGGCAGACACAGGAGTCTGAAATGAGAGAAGGTAGAGAGGACACAGAAGATTCTAAAGAACTAACTTTGTTGGTCAGCAGTGTAAGCTGATCCTTCAAGGGAAGGTCTTCAGGAGATGGAGGTGTATGGGTGGACTGTTTAGATTGTGTTGAGGGAGAGGATGAGGATGAGGCTGGTGTATGAGGATGTGATGGAGAGGGGAGAGGAATAGTTGAAAGATGCTCCATAGCCTGGGCAAAAGTAATGTGGCCCAGCTTGGAGGGGTCAAAGGGTCCCTCAGCAGTGGCAGTAGCTGCATCATTAGGAGAAGGGGTTGATGCTGGGGGCCTTTCAGATGCTGCTTGTGTTGCAACACCTTCATGAAGGCCAGTGGGTGTTCCCTCTGCAGTGCCTTGGTGTAAAAGCACCTCATCATGGGGAAATGGGATATGCATTTCAACATCAGCAGTGGTGAAACCTGCTGATGGAGTTTGCATAGAAGGGGCAGCCTCACCCAAGGGATGGTATGTTCCCTGAGGTTCATCAGCTTGGGTTGTTGGTCCCTCAGCAGCTGTTTGGTGTAGAACAGTTGTATCATAGGGAGCAGAAGTTTGAGGCTGAGCTGCTGATTTGTCTATACCAGCAGTGTGGACACCTCGTGCAGACTCTGGGTGTAGAGAAGTTTGAGGAGGAGACAGTGTGGACACAGTATGGAGTGGAGAGAGCTCCTGTCTTTCAATAGTCTCAGCCTGTTGGGCGGCTGGAATAGTTGAGATGGCTATCTCCATTTGTACAACTGGCTCATGTTGGGAGGAACCAGAGGGTCTAGGCTGACTCTGGGTGGACTCAGGTTGGAGTGAAGCAAGCTCCAATTGTGCTGAACCTTCTCCCAAAATAAGAAAGGCAGCAGGGGTGACGTCTCTTACAACTGAACCCTGTTGAGAGGGAACAGAGGAGCTGGTTGTTTGGGCTGATTTTCTTTTGGCTAGAGATTTGCGTTGGTATTGGATGGATGAAGTGGGTGATTGTGGGGAGGTGATAGGGTCTGTTTGGACAGGGTGTGAGACTGGGTCACGAACAGTTGGGTTGGCCTGTTCCATGGTCTCAGGTGCCACAGAGGCACCAGCCACAAAGGCTTCAGGTTCAACAGATGAACCAGGGTGAGGAGTGTGCTCCCCCTCAGCCACAGAGCCTAAGGAAGCAGACTCAGACTGAGCTGTTTTGGCCTTCTTGTGGACAGGCCCAGCTTCAGTGGTTGCCATGGTCCTTTTAACAAGCTTGGACCTGGCTTTGGATTTTGCCTTGGGAGCATGTTCAGGATCCACCCTCACAGCAGAGGGTCCTTCCACCAATCCTAACAGCCTCCTCATTGGTGTTGACAGAGGAGGCTCATTGGGTAGAACAGGAGTATAAAACACTCTATTCCCTATTACAGGGAATGCAGCAGTCTTAAGTAAAGGCTGAGAGGAATATAGTTGCTCACCACAATGATGCTTGAAGATGAGGCTCAGAAACCTTGGATACCGAACAACAGCTGGACGGTTTTCTTGTTGTACCAGGTTCCTCAAATTCAGAAAAATCCATTTGGCCATGTCTATAGTTGTCCCATCCACCAGCTGTAACACAATGGGGACTTCATCACGACTTAGTTGGTCGAATGAACCAACTTTACTTCCGAAGCACATTCCCACCGAGGCAAATAGAAAACTGTAGGTCGGAGACAGGTCCTTCCTAAACAATGTTGCTCCGATTTTGGGTTCTGCTACACCACGGAAACGTAGCAGATTGCCCATTTGATCATCTTCAGGTTGAGGCATGTCATAGGGGTCACAGTTGGTAGATGAAGAACCTCCCTGAGAAGATCAGCTGTGATCTCAATGGTCTGAGTCCCATTGAGAATAGTCCCTTTGATGACTTTGGTGTTAGGGTTGTAGGCACAAGTGTACCAAAACTCGTACACCATCTCCTGGTACAGGACTCCAGGAGTGGCAGTCATTGCATAGTTCAACGGATGAACTTTCAGAAATTTCACCATTTGTTCATAACCCTTCCCCACATAGTTTTTGGGAATGGTTAGGTTGGCAATGTAGTTTGTGGGTTTGATGGTCAGCATAGTGGTAACTGATGAGTGTTTAACTACATCATCACCAACGAACACTGGAAGAAAGGGATTGTTTCTTTGAGCCATTTGTGAAGGATTGGAGTTTGGAGAAGCAGAAGACACTTAGTCGATTTAGGGTTCTTGAGGATTTCTGGAAATAGTGAGGAAGACGAAGATGAAACAGTAGGGGGTATTTATAGGATTTGAATGTGAGTGGGTATGAGAGAGAAACATTTGGGCGGTTGATTTGAAAAAGTCGTTAACGGAAAACGGAACGATTGTCCATGTCAGACCGTTTGTCAGACCACTTGAGCCCTTTTTAATCACTAACACACGTAACCCACATTATCCGTAGTAATTAAGTTAAATAAAAACATAAATTAAGTAACTTAATTGTGAAGAAAGGTAGTTAAAAACTGTTGGTCTAAGCTGTTGGTCAAACCTGTGATGAGCGTCATCATCACAAGCTATTCACTCTTCAAGCTGTTCACTCTTCACACTGTGCTTTCAACCTGTGGTCTAATGCATAACCTGTTCTGTCTAAGCTGTTCTGAGAAACTTGAGCAGTGTGAGACATACAAAGTCTTAGACCTTTGAGGACACTTAGTCACTTTTGTTTAACATGTCCAGCTTGCTGACAAGGTAATTAGACCTGGTTTCATCAAGAGGTTTGGTGAAAATGTCTGCAAGCTGTTCATTTGTGGAAATAAAACTTACCTCCACATTACCTTTCTGAATGTGATCCCTGATGATGTGATGTCTGACCTCAATATGCTTTGTTCTTGAATGAAATACTGGATCGTTGGAGATGGCTATGGCACTTGTGTTATCGCACAGAATAGGAGTTTTCCTATACACAAGCCCATAGTCTTCAAGCTGATGCTGCATCCACAGAATCTACCCACAGCAGCTTCCAGCAGCAATGTACTCAGCTTCACTAGTAGAGGTAGACACTGAGTTCTGCTTCTTGCTACACCAACTTATGTCAGGATCTAAAACTTATGAAAATTATGAATAACCAAGATTAACTGATTTGAATTTATCAGAGTATAAATCAATAATCTTGCTTTGAATCAAAGTTTAATTAAGAAGTTTGCGGAATAACACTTAATTATTTTGACAAAAACTTTCAGAACCAATAATAGCATAAAACATAAGAAGTAATCAAGACTGTTTGTATTGCTGAATTCAATGATTACAATCACCTCTAATCTGTTTTGATTAGACGAAGAACACAAACTGTTCTTAGGGTTTTACAACCTTAGAGGCTTAAGAAAACTTGAACAATAAAGCAATTACAGACTCAAAATATGCAGAAAACTCTTATTCTATGCGTATATCTTCTATACAATCTTCTGTCAATTTATATTGCTTTATGGACGTGTTTCCTTGAAGGACTATGACTTCTCTGATAGTAGATATGCTGGAATCTTCTTGTAGATATCTTCCCTGAAAATCAGCACATTCTGTTTATGAAACTGTTGAGCAGCTTGAATGACTTGGCAGCATGAACTGAGCAGCTTGAGTTGTTTTGCTCTGGCAGCTTGAACTTTTACACTGGCAGCTCGAGTTTCTTCAACTAGCAGCATGAACTTTGTACTTACACAGAAAATCTACTAACAGTATGAGAAGTCTATCTAACAGCTTGAGTATACTTAAACTATTTCCCAACAATCTCCCCCTAACTTAAATTCTTTATACAAGACTTTAAGTTCTATACAAATAAGGAAATGAAAAAGTAAACTGTTATTTACAAACCAAGGCTTTCAAAAACTTACAACTGTGCAAGCTTCTGATCTATAGCCTTCAAAAATTCTCTCTTCATCTCTTCTTTATCACAAGATATCCTAACTGATTTTATTTGTAGCAGCATATCTTTTGAAAAATTATAAAACTCGAGATTGAAGAAAATACCAAATCCATCTTTGAATTGAATTCTGTAGGTTCTGGATTTGACAAAAATATGTACTTCCTTGATCTGCTTCCCTTTCTTCTCAGCATCTTCCACTTCTTTTCTTGCAAATTCAGCATCAGCAACTGAACTTAGATCTCTGATGAGTTGTTTTACTTGTGGAAGATCAGATCTGACTTGAGAAACAGACCCTATGTGGTACATCTTTATTAGTTCATCCCTGGTCAGCTTATGGACCATCTGCCAGAATGTATCATACTCCTCTTCTGGTCCATATTCTCTCCTTATCACAAACTTGACCCTTATATTTCTTTCATCTAGAGACCTGGCAAACCAGTAGTTGATTTCTGGCTTTGTGAAGTCATGTTGATCAATCAACTTTTCTATTTCCATAGCTTTTTGCAAATGGTACTGAAAGATCACCCTCTTAACAGATGATGGAACAGAAACAGTAGGTTGATCAGTGGGAGCAGGTGCTGGTTGATCAGTGGGAGCAGGTGCATTGGCAGCTTCAGGATGGACTGGTAATGTTGATGGTTGGACAGATTGGGACGGTTGAACTTTTGGTACTGGTTGAACTGCTGAAGAGACTCTTATTTTCTTTCTTTTCTCCATTTCTTTATCATGTATTTCCTGCAGCCTTTCAGTACTCATGGACTGAGCAATTTTCTTTGGAATGTCTGCTGCAACGGCAAAATTGATCAAGAATCTTCTATTTTCAGCCTTGGTATGCCCAGTTGGCATCTTCCTCTTCCTTTCACCTTGCTTGACCACAAACCCTCTTAGGTAATCTCCTAAGGTTTCATCATCTTGCATTGGGGCATGGGTTTGCTGGTCTAAGGCCTGATCTTGTTCTTCTGCTAGCTTTCTGGCAATCTCAGCATCAAAGGCAATCTGGGCTTCTCTGGAAGAAGATTTGTGCTTTGGAGACTCAATGAGAATACCCTTGCCCTTATCTTTTGTAGCAGAAGATGCAGCTTGGACTGAACTGGATGGAGCTTGACTGCCTTCTCTAATAACAACTCCAGTTGCTCTTGTAGAAGCAGCTTGAGTTTCTAGGCTAACAGCTTGAGAAGCTGTTGGGACTGCTAGCCTAGAAGATGGAGCTGTTGATGCTGCTTGGACTGTTGGTGTTGGAGCTGCTTGGACTTGTTCAGGAACTTCCTGATTCTCCCCCTTTTTGGAAGCATTGGTTTTGTCAGAAGGACCTACAACCTTTTCCACATGGGTTTGAATCAATTGCTCTAGTTTGATGAGCTTATTTCCACAAAGAGTAAACCCTTTGTGTAGATTAGCCAGTTTCTGATTGTGAGCAGCTTCTGCCTGTTTGAGTGCATGAATTTGTGCCCCCTGTGCAGCAATGATGGACATTTGGTATTCCAACATTGTTACAACAGGTTTCAGCTTTGGATCCGTTAAGAGCATCAGTTGCAGGCTAGTCTCAAGATCAGAAAACACCAGGGGTGTTTGTGGTCTATCACTGACATTAACACCAGAAGTAGAAACCTCTGGGCCCCTCTTTTCTTGGTACTGGGGACTTCCAGCTCGTGTTTGCACACTTGCTGTTGCCATGGGTGTGGTCTTAGAGATGTTGGCCCTGTCCTGTGCCTCCTGTGCAGAGACATCAGTAGTGCCAGCCACAAAGCCCATATGAACAGTCTCAGAAGAGATGTTCACCTCCGGATTGAGGTTGGGAGTGTCCTCAATTGGTTCCCTTTGGATATTCTGTGCAGAAGGATCCTCCTGCACAGGGATATATGGCTCTTGTCTAAGGGAGGAGGAGGAAGGAGCTCCTCGTCCCCTTTTCCTTTTATATAAGTATTGTAGTGGGCGATTGGGCTGTACAAAAGGATCAGAGGGAATGTTTGTATCATGAGGAGTGGGTTGGGGTCCTGGGGTTGAAGTAGTAATGTTGGGCTGTGTCTGCTCAGGCCCCTCTCCTCTGTTTCTTGTGATGATGTTCATCATTGCAGAGGGCAATGGAGCATCAATGCTAACAAAATTGGCACTTGGCTTTATCAGCCTTTTGATTGAAGATAGTGAGTGCCTATGGGAAACATGTATCCTCTTATGTAAATTTGAAGTGTGTGCAATTATTTTTGCCAAAAATCGAGGATACATCAAAAATTTCCCATGCTTCAGGGAATGATGCCTTAACATTCCTTGAAAGATCATATTTGAAAAATTGAACTGTTGGCCAGTAGAAAAGCACACTAAGGCAGTGGCAATATTTGAAGAAAATTCGGACCAACCAGTTCTTTTGGGGCTTAAACATTGCTGAATAATATGCACAAGGTATTTCCATTTAGGAGAAAAGTGTGCTTTCAAGAAAGTAAAAGAATCAGCAGGGCCCCTATATCCGATATTTTGAAGACCAAAGTGTAAAGCAGTAAGAGATAGGTCTTTTATACCTGTGGCATCTTGAAGATGCAGATGATGTCTGATGGACTCCTCGGTGATATTGATGGTAGTACCATCGATTTTGGAAGACAGGGTAGGCACTCCATGGATGGTTTGAACATAGGCATGATTCCAGAATTGCTCAATATGAGATATGTATATAGTGGGGTTGATATTGAGGGCATAGTGGATATGGGAGTGCCTGAGGAAGTCCATCATCTCATGGAACGGTTCAAGGTCAGTGTGTTTCAGGGTGTATGGGAGGCAGTTGTGTTCTTTTACGAACTCCATTGATCAAGAAACAACGGTTTAGGGTTTAGGGTTTGAAGAGAATGTGTGTATCGTTCAGAGACAAAGCAGAAGGTCGTGGAAGAAGAATATGTAACTGGTAGTTACAACTGAACGAAACTGGGACCTTTAAAGGTTTCGAAAAGGTTAGGTCCCGCGCACACATTTGGGAAATTACCTAAATACCCTGCACACTTTGACAGATCAAGTGAAAATAACTAGCAGTCCGAGAAAATGAACTAGCAGCATGAGAAAAGACTCATGCTGTTAGTGTAAATTTGTGCAAATTTTCAATGGAACAGTGTCTCCCCCTTAAATTAGCATATTGAGTTGATAATAATAGAAATCAATTAATCCATGTTTACCATACCAATGTTTGATATTAGGAAAGTGAACCTTCCTACATCAAAAGGTTTTGTAAATAGATCAGCTAGCTGATCATCTGTATGTATTTTGGTAACTTGGATTAACTTCTTTTCATTACAATCTCTGATGAAGTGAAACCTGATTTCTATATGCTTGGTTTTTTGGGAATTTCACTGGGTTTTGCACAATGCTAATTGCACTTGAATTGTCAATATAAATAGGAGTGGATAAGAAATTCATACCATAGTCTCTTAGCTGATTTTGAATCCACATTACCTGGGAGCAGCAGCTTGCAGCTGCTAAGTATTCTGCTTCAGTGGATGATGTGGAGACAGTTGTTTGTTTCTTGCATTGCCAAGAGACCAGTCTTGCTCCTAAGTATTGACATCCACCAGTTGTGGATTTTCTGTCAATGTTGCAACCACCATAGGCACTGTCAGAATATGCAGTTAGTTCAAAAGGAGAGTCTTTGGGATACCAGAGGCCTAAATGTGGTTGGCCTTTAAGGTATCTGAAAATTCTCTTAACAGCAACCAAGTGAGAATCCTTTGGTGAACATTGAAACCTGGCACACACACAAACAACAAACATTATATCAGGTCTAGAAGATGTTAGATACATGAGAGATCCTATAAGGGATCTGTATAGATGAATGTCCACATCTATGCCATCTTTGTCTGTATGAAGATGTTTATGAGGATCCATTGGAGTGCTTGCAACCTTTGTGTCTTGATAGCCAAACTTTTCCAGTATGTCTTTGACATACTTTGATTGACTTATGAATAGACCAGTAGGCTTCTGTTTGACCTGCAGCCCTAGAAAGAATGTGAGTTCCCCCATTGAACTCATTTGAAACTTTTTGTGCATTAGGGCCTCAAAATCTTTGCACAACTTATCATTAGTTGAGCCAAAAATGATGTCATCAACATAGATCTGGACAAGAAGAATATCAGCTTTGATGGATTTAGTGAAAAGTGTTTTGTCCAGAGTGCCTCTCTTGAATCCATTCTGTAGAAGATATGATGACAGTGTGTCATACCATGCTCTGGGGGCTTGGTGAAGACCATAGAGAGCTTTGTCTAGCTTGTACACCCTGTCTGGATACTTGTAGTCTTCAAAACCAGGATGTTGACACACATACACTTCCTCTTCAATTGTCCCATACAAGAAAGCAGACTTAACATCCATTTGATACACTTTAAAGCCTTTGAAACTTGCATATGCTAGAAATAGTCTGATGGCTTCAATTCTTGCTACTGGAGCAAAGACATCATCATAATCTATTCCTTCTTCTTGAGTGTACCCTTGTGCTACTAGTCTTGCTTTGTTCTTGATGACTATCCCTCTCTCATCCTTCTTGTTTCTGAACACCCACCTTGTACCTATTGCTCTCTTACCTTTAGGAAGATCCACCAGAGTCCATACATTCTGAATTTTGAACTGTAAAAGCTCTTCTTGCATAGCTTCAATCCAGGATGAATCTTTTAGTGCTTCTGATGCCTTTTTGGGTTCTAGTTGAGACATGAAGCAGGCATGTTCAAAAGCAGCTAGGCTGAATTCTGGAACTGCTTGTTCAGCAACAGCAGTCTCATTGTGGACCATCTTCCTTGTTTGAACAGGAGTACTTGGATCACCCAGTATTTGATTGAGAGGGTGATACTTATGAACTCTTAGTGTGGGCTCTCTCTCTGTTTGGAAGGACGTTCCAAGGTTTGTGTCATCTCCATCAGAACCAGTGAATGGTTCATTTTCTGGAACAGCATGAGTTTCTAGGGTAACAGCTTGAGAAGCTGTTGGGACTGCTAGCCTAGAAACTGGAGCTGTTTCCTTTTGTGTTTGAGCTGTGCTGTCAGGACTTGGGAATGGCACTTCAGTGTCTGGATTTGCATCATGTTGAGTGCTCAGGACCCCTGGAGGATCACATGACAGAAGTGGTAGAGTGGTGAAGTCATCCCAACTTGTTGAATCTGCAGCAGTCTGAAACTTTGTGCCAACAGCATGAGAAATTGTATTGGCAGCATGAGAATTTGTGTTAGCAGCTTCAACCCTGTATGCATCAGCTTCTGCAGTAAACTCAGCAAAGCTCAGAGAATTTGTCAGTGAATCTAAATCAAATAACCAATCAGGACCAGTGCCTTTGATGTTAGCAGTATTTTCATTAAATTCAACATTGGCACTTTCTTCAATTGTTTTAGACACTCTGTTGTATACTCTATAGGCTTTGCTTTGAGTTGAGTATCCTACAAAAAATCCTTCTTCAGCCTTACTCTCAAACTTTCCTAAGTGAGTCTTAGTGTGAAGAATAGTACATGGGCATCCAAAAGGCTTGAAGAAAGCTATTAGGGGACTTCTGTTGTGGAATAGCTCATAGGGAGTTTTCCCTTGTGATTGAACTACTTGAACCCTATTTAGAACATGACAGGCTGTATTAACAGCTTCTGCCCAGAAAGTCATAGGCAGATTGGAATCAGCTAACATTGTTCTAGCAGCCTCAATTAATGTTCTATTCTTTCTTTCAGCTACACCATTTTGCTGTGGTGTTCTTGGTGCACTATATTGTATAGCAATACCTTTGGACTCACAGAAACTGTTTAGAATTTGATTTTTAAATTCAGTTCCATTGTCTGATCTTATCACCTTAACTTTGGAATTGGATTGGTTTTCTATCTTAAGGATAAAAGACTTAACAAGCTCAGCAGTTTCGTCTTTGGACCTAAGAAAGTAAACCCAAGTAAATCTGGTGAAATCATCAACAATGACTAAACAGTATGCCCTTTTATTCAAACTCAAAACAGATGTTGGACCAAATAGATCCATATGTATCAGCTGAAGAACAGATGAGATTGAATTTACTTCTTTGGCCTTATGAGAAGTTTTGTGTTGCTTACCTTTAAGACAAGCTACACAATGATCATCACAAATGAACTCCTTTTGTGGTAAACCTCTTACCAGGTTCTTTTTAACTAACTCATTCATGGACTTGAAGTTCATGTGACACATCCTTCTATGCCAAAGAGCAGACTCATTTGATGATGCTTTGGATATTAAACAACTTAAAGTATTTGATTTAGTCAAAAGATCTGTGTCTAGGCAGTAAACATTGTCCTTTCTTGGTGTTCTAAGTAAAACAAGATTTTCAGGAATTTTGAAATCCTTTGAAAGAACAATGCACTCAGAATCTGTGAACAGAACAATGTTTTGTTTGTCACAGATTTGAGAGACACTCAATAAATTGTACTTAAGCTGTTCAACATACAGAACATCATGGAATGTCATGTTGCCTGCATTAACAGTACCTTTACCTGTAACCTTACCTCCTTTTGAGTTGCCTCCAAATGCAACAAAACCGCCATCAAAACCTTTGAAATTTGACAAGCATTCAGAATTGCCTGTCATGTGCCTAGAGCATCCACTGTCCAGATGCCATCTTGTTCTATGAGGAGACCTGTGGTTGCCCTGCACAAATAACAGCTTAGTTAGTAGTGGAGTAAACCCAACCCAAATTGGTTTTGGGTTGGCCTTGTACATTGACATAACTAAAAACTGTTTTTGACTTCTTGTATTTGGTGAGATCTACTGATGGAGTCTTTGGAGAGTATTTAGTGATGATATGAGGTATCCAATTATTTTGATCATCTTTTCTTCTGACAGTCTCAGATGATTCACTAGCAGCTCCAGTTTGATGCTCAGCAGCTTGAGCTGTGTTTGTAGTGCTAACAGTTTCAGTTTTTGCACTAACAGCATCAGATTTTGACTTAGTAGTCTGATCTTTTGCATTAGCAGTTTGAGCAACAGATTTGTCCTTGACACACCATATTTGTTTAAAACTTGATTTAGGCTTTTCCAAAACTTGTTTTTGATGTGTGGACTGTTTTTTATTAACTTTTGAGAATCTGTGATCAACTGTTCTCTTTGGAGCTGCTGTGGAAGGTTTCACTTTTGAGTGCTTTGTCTGTTTAGGATTTGATTTTGTGTGATGCACAGTCTGTTTTGCAACAGCTGGTTTGTAAAAACAATCCTTAGCTAAGTGATTCTTCCTTCCACAGTGAAAGCATTTTTTGACAGTTTGAATTGGAACACCAGACTTTTCTGTCAATTTCTGGTTCTTGTTTCTCTGGTTTCCTCTTACCTGCTGTTGTTTAGGAAACTTTTGAACACCATGCTTTTGGCATGTGCAGATAGAAACAGTTTTACCTCCTTTAGTTCCTTTTGATGAAGATGCAGTGTTACAGTTAGAATGTACAGAAACTTGTGGAGTAGCATTGCATACACTCATCTTCTCTTTTCCTTTCTTACTAGGAACTTGGACTTCTATGGGTGCACTCTTTGTGTCACAGTCTCTATTTTGACTGTTATCTTCCTTTGGTTCACGACTGCTATCAAGGATAGGATCTACAATAGTCATAGACTCATCTAATGGTTCATTGACAAGTCTATCAGCAACTTCACTCATTGGATGAATGTACTTGTTATTATATGGAGGTGGAGTAGCTCTGTATCCTATTCCTTCTTTGGGATTGACCTGAGATTTGACTCTATCTTTGAATTGAACTTCCATTAGGTGTTCTAGCTTTTGATTTGCTAACTTGAAGTTACCTAAATCTATGTTAACAGATTTCAGTTTCTCATTAGCCTCTAACACCTTCTGTTCAGTTTCTTCTACCTTTTTAGTCAAAGATTCTATTTTCTTATTGAGTTCCTTTTTCTCCCATTCATGATAGTTTCTATCATACCCCATTTGAAGCTCATTATCCTTATAGTCATTGATCTGTTTTTCCAGATCTTCTATGGCTTGCATATATTCATATATCCTTTCTTCCATCTTAGCTAGAGTTTTGCACATGCTCTCATTATGATCTCTGTACTTTTTAACCATATTTTTGCATGATTGAGAGCAGAGTTTAGAGTTTACCTCAGATGGTAGTTCAGTTGAGGAGACATTTGAGGTTTCTGCCATAAGTGCTTGATTTTGGAATTCTTCCTCTGTCTGATCACTCCAGTCAAACACATTGTCTTCTTGAGAGACAAGTGCTGTTGATGAGGAAGCTTGGATGGGCTGTGAAGTCCTTGATGGTTGTTGACCTTGAGATCTACATTCTCTGGCAAAGTGACCAAGCTTATGGCATTTATAGCATTCCACTTTTAAATTATCAAAAGATGGTTTGCCATCTGTTTTGGCTTGAAAGTTGGTCCTTCCAGTTCTTTTCAGGAATCTTTTGGCTCTCATGGTCAGCATTGCATGTTGCCACTTTAAATCCATCTCTTCAAGATCATCAGGATGGATTTGTTCCAAGTCTTCAACATTTAGAGCAAATAATCCATCATTGGCAACAAAAGCTTCATAATGAGTTTCAGCAGAATTGCCATCACCACCTGAAAAAGAATAACAGTTATTAGATTTTTCAGA
>JAANYP010001055.1:0-24685 GCA_020465985.1 Centrapalus pauciflorus | reverse complement strand
GGCCGCGATTTGTTCCACCGCCTGCATTTTCACCCCGGCAATCGTTCAAGGGTTCTTCTGCTCCGAGGAATCAACCAAGATCTTTCCAGATGACAGCCGTTGAAGCAAAAGAGACTGCTGATGTCGTCATGGGTACATTTCTTGTTAACTCTATGCCTGCTCTAATCTGTCATATGTGTCTGAAGAATTTGCTAAACTGTTTGATTTTGCCCCAATAATGCTACCTGTACCGTTAGATATAGAAACTGCGAGTTCGAGTTTTGTGACTATAGGTAGAATCTTTCGTTCCTGTAAGTTAGTGATTGATGACCTCTCTTTAGACTTCGACCTGATACCGATGTGGTTTAGAGAATAAGATATTATTATAGGAATGGACAGGCTCATGACGATCAATGCTGAAATCCTTTGTGCCAAAAAGGATAGTTAGAATTAGAACCCCCGAAGGAAATGAACGTTATGTTTATGACGATAGAAGGACTCGAGATTTAAGTCTCATTTCGTGCTTGTCACGGCCATTTTGAGTTTCTAGCAATACCGTTCGGTCTCACCAATGCCCCGGCCGCAATTATGGACCTTATGAATAGAGTATGTAGACCAATGCTGGACAAATCAGTGATAGTCTTTATTGATGACATTTTGATTTACTCTAAGTCTGAATCTGACCGTGCGAAGCTCTTTCGAGAATTGCTAGAATTGCTGCGAAAAGAGCGACTCTACGCAAAATTCTCCAATTATGAGATCCTTTACCAATCCGGTATAGCAAACATTGTAGCAGATGCCCTAAGCCGCAAAATCGGACAAGACCATTATACCCGATGTTACGCCTTGACTTCTGTTGTTTTGGAGTCTGCCTTGCCTGAGTCGATTATTGCCGCTCAGACCGAAGCCATTCGGGATGAGAGCTTGAAATCTGAACGAATGGTTATTTATGTGACCAAGCTGACCCTTGATAATCATGGTCTTAAACGGTTCATGAATAGAATATAGGTCCCTAGATTAGGAGGAAATTCGTGATCAAATTTCTGTCGGAGGCTCATATGCCAAAATTTTCGGTACATCCTGGTTCTACTATAATGTACCAAGTTTTGAAAACGGAATATTGGTGGCCTGGAATGAAGAAGGACGTAGGACGATATGTAGAAAATTGCATGACTTGTTTACAAGTCAAATCGGAACATCGGAAGCCGTATGGAGTACTACAACCATTGCCAGTCCCGGAATGGAAGTGGGACCACATAATCATGGACTTTATGACGAAGCTGCCCAGGACTAAGCGGAATCATGACTCTATAAGAGTAATAGTGGATCGACTTACTAAGTCAGCACAACTCCTACCCTTACGTGAAGATGAACGCCTCGAAAAGTTAGCTGAATTTTACGTAAAGGGAATCGTGACTAGATATGGTGTGCCATTGTCTATAGTATCTAACCGTGACAGCAAATTTACTTCTCGTTTTTGGAGACTTTTCAGAATGGACTAGGGACTGAACTTAAGATTAGCACCGCCTATCATCCTGAAACTGACAGGGCAAGTGAGAGGACAATTTTGACCTTAGAAGATATGTTACGTGCTTGTGTGATTGATCTCGATGGAAGTTGGGATACTCACCTGCCGTTTGTGAAGTTTGCTTATAACAATAGTTATCACTCGACTATTGGTATGCCTCCATATCAGCTTTTGTACGGACGTCGATGCAGAACCCCAACCTGTTGGAGGGAAACAGGTGAACGCCCGATCCCTGGACCAGCGATTCTGCAAGAAGCCCATGATCAGCTACAATTGATTCGGCAGCGGATACAGACTTCTCAAGACAGACAAAAGAAGTATCATGATAGAAGACGTAAGCCGATTGCGTTTGAAGTTGGAGATAAAGTGTTGCTGAAAGTTTCGCCAAAAAAAAAAAAGAAAAGAATTGTAAGGTTCGGCAAACGGGGGAAGTTGAGCCTTGATTTGTGGGTCCTTTTGAAATTCTCGAGCGTGTAGGATTGCAAGCCTACAGGCTAAAGTTGCCTGCCGAAATGTCTGGAATTCATGACGTATTTCACGTTAGTAATCTTCGAAAGTGTTTACCTGACGCTGAAGCTGTGATTCCTTGGAAAGACGTGCAATTGATGAACAGTTGCGATACGAGGAAGAGCCCGAGCGTATAATCAATAATGAGAAACTTGGGAACGAGAAGGCGAGATTAGGGAAAAGTATCCGAAGTTATTCCTGTCCTAGTCGATTCCGAGGACGGAATCATTTTAACGGGGGAAGATTGTAACAGCCCGTAATTTATTAAATATAAATTACAGCATCAGACTTTTGATAATAAAGAAATTTTATCCAAATATTAGTAATTAACCGAAAACATGAATCTTATATAGTTAATTATATTAAGTTATAATTTAATTATGAAAAGTTGCCCAAAATTAGCTGAAATAAAAGTTGGTCAATTCCGGAAAATTCAGTAGAATATCTCCAATTTCCAAAGGCGCATCCGTATTGTCAGATAATTCAGTTTCTGACACATTCCGAGTCTCCTACGCTCTCACCCACAACCTACAGATTACATGGACCTATGTTCGAAAGTTCTGGGAGCATCTGCAGGTAGATTGCTCGGGTACGCCTACAATTCTAAGAACAAGAGTAGGTGGACAGCCAATAGCATTCTCGGATGATATGTTAAGGCAGATCCTACAGTTGGGATCTGAGGAACAAGAAGCAGGGCCAATAGATTTTCCACTACCTATCAGGCAAGCTGCATTTTTGAGGATGGGATATGCCCAGGATATTACAAAGGCGTCATATGTTAAGAGCGGGCTGATTGGACAATGGAGATATCTTGTGTAACAGCCCGTAATTTATTAAATATAAATTACAGCACCAGACTTTTGATAATAAAGAAATTTTATCCAAATATTAGTAATTAACCGAAAACATGAATCTTATATAGTTAATTATATTAAGTTATAATTTAATTATGAAAAGTTGCCCAAAATTAGCTGAAATAAAAGTTGGTCAATTCCGGAAAATTCAGTAGAATATCTGATTTTCCCTTTTTCCCTATAAATAGGAGCTCCACTCCTCACATTTCAAGTTTGGAAATTTGATTCTTTTCTCTCTCTCTCTCTCTCTCTAAGATACTTCTTCTCTCTAGCTTTTCTCCAAATCCAACCGTCGGATTCTCGTGTTTCATACGACATTGGATAGAGATCGTCGAGTTCTTCACGAATCTGCCATTTCTCGTTTGATTTCGTCCGGATTTGAGGTAAGATCGACCGTTCTTCTGGCTTTTGTTTCGGTTTTGAATGAGCAAACTCGAGTTTGCTCAAATTCCTTACTTTTGAAGCTGATTTGCCCTCGTATAGGACCTGTTCTTGCTTGAAAATCATCCATAGACGAAGGATATTGCTTGGACGAAGGTTAGTAACTATTTCTCCCTCATTTTTGTTCAAGTTCGTAGTTAAAACCTGGAAAACCGATGAACAAGATGATCAGATTCGAGAGATTCAAGCCTAGACTCGAATTGTGTGTGTCTCGAATCTGAGTGTGTTCGAGTCTATGCCTTCGAAACTAAGTAGGTTCGAGTCTAGTAAGCTACCTTCGAATCTGTGTGGGCTTCGAGTCTATACATTGTCCGAATCTATTCTCTTTGTGTGTTGTGTCTCGAATCTATAGATTCGAATTGGTTGTGGTTCGAATCTAAGCAAGGTCTTCGAATCTAGGTGTGCTTCGAATCTGCTCCTTGTCTCGAGTTTGTGCCATTCTCGAATCTAAGCAAGTAGATTCGAAAGAATCTGGTTCGAATCTAGCCTCCTTAATTCGAATCTGAGTTTGTTCCTGGCCAAAGTTAAATTCCTAAAATCAGATTAAGTGATTAATCAACCTATTGTAATTAAAAGTATAATATGACTATGATAAAACTCACAAGTTCAAGTTGCATATCTATTTTAAGCACAAACAAATTAACCGACTCTGTATGAATCTTTAGAATGTGTATGGCATGTTACACCTTGCTAGAAATACGATTGGCTTTGTTTCAAGGCCACACATCTGTAATTAGATGGATCGTATTAATCTAATAAGAATAGACTCACCTTGGGACGATAGGAACTACCTCAGACTCGATAACCAGTAATGACAATAACCTGAATATATATAACTAGGGTTATATAGAGTATGACTCGGACTTGACATTAATATGTCAGACTTGAAACTGAAATGCAGGAACCCGTCGATTTGACAGAGTAAACTGAACAGCTTAACTCGTTAAGCATTATCTGACTACGGACCACTGTGAGTGACAGATTTCATTAATTACATGCATATGTTTCGATACTTATTAGTGAATGTCATGGACTGTATGGAAACTTCCGTTTGTTGCTGCATGTTTTCTTTTATACTTTATTGTATCATAGAAGCGTACTTTTGACATTACTGAAGCTAGACACTTGAATTGCCTTGATTGCATGTTCACTTTTACATTCCATGTAAATACGTATCATGCTTACTGCTTACTTGATTGTTTATATACTTGCCGTTGCATACTGCATTATCCGATAGGACCGAATGCGAGATCTCCATTCACAGGAGGGAATTCTGCAGATTCCTTTCCTATATGACTTGTTTCCATACACTTCCCGTAGGGCTTCGGCTTTACATAGGGGAAAACAAACTGGGTTGTCGCCCAACCTTTTGCTGTCTCAGGACGTAATGACTGGCCGGCAGGAGCTGATAGTATGTTATATATGTGTGGTAGCTAATGGAACTCTGTTAACTCACTAAGCTTTGTTAGCTTACTCTGTCATGACATCTCTTTTTCAGGAAAAGCTGATAAAGGCAAGACCATAGCAGGTAGTTCGTCCCAGGCTAAGTGAATCTGGACTTGAATGAATAGCAGACCTTTGGACTTTTGACGATGCCTATTTTGTAAAGACAATGCGGTCTCGGGTAGCTTGTTCAGTCTTCCGCACTCTGATTGAAGATTTTAGAAGCTAGTTAGACCACCATTTGATCTTTAAAACATTGTTGTATTTTAGTATTTTGCTGGTGGGCCTGTGGTATCAAACAATTAATATTATTTATGAAATGAAATTTTATGACGTGTACTGTTTGTGGAAAATTGGATGTTACATCTTGTCCACGTCATTATGGTGTGCTTTGCACCAATGAAGGCGGGTTTTGATACCATGGTTTCCAGATTACAATCGGCGTTGATTGCTTTGGTATATAATAAGCAATTCAGTTTTTTCGGGGAGTTTGTGCACCAGATCACAGCTCCAGTCAGGGAAAGATTTTTGATGTATTCGCGTTTTGCAATGATGATAATACGTCACTTCTTGCCGAATTTGCCACCACTTCCAGATCAAAGTGGTGTGGCCTTGATCGATAAGAGGATTTTTGCTGACTGCCAGACCCACAATGCGAGAAGGGCTGAGCAGGTCAGGCCCCAAGTAGCACCATTGTTTGGGGCAGTTATTGATCTTGACTTTGTAGCCCCAGAGGGTGATAATTGGATTGGTGAAGCTCCGCAGCAGCAACTACAACAGAAGTAACCACAACAGCAACAACAACAACCACAACAGCAGCAACAACGCCGCAGAGCACCGGCAAGTAGAACTCCGGTTGCCAGAACCTCCTCTCGTCAACAACCAGTCACCACAGCTGCTGGACCATCAACAGAAGCTGCCGGCCCATCGAGTTCGGCCCCCCATTATGATCAGAGGGCACAAACTCTGGAAGAGATATGGGTGTAGGGGACAGCCGCAGAGCAAAATATCGCTGAATAACTGGTTCAGGATGTCTTAGAGCCTCCAACTGATTTCCAAGATATTTTTAGACAATTTGACAAATACCAACCAATTGATGCTGAGTTTATGGATACTGAGGTCCAGGAAGAAGAAGAAGGTGCAGGTGCAAGGGAACAGACTCCGGCTGAAGGTCACGTTGAGACAGCCTCTGAGTCTATTTCTGAAGCTGAAGCTGAGGATCCAGATATCACAATTGGACGATGCGGATCGAGGTTGGTTGTAAACAGAAGGAGATCAACAAGACCGACTCTAATTGATGAAGAAACCGAAGAATCCGAATACGAAGAAGAAGAAGAAGTTCCACTCGTTCCTAGGCATAGGGCGAGGAGGCATAGATTTAAGCAGGGAGCTCCATCCACTTCAGCTCCTCAAACTGTGTTACCGGCTGCTCCATCCACATCCACCACCATTCCATCAGCATCCGCCTCCATTCCATTGACTTCGACTGCCTTCACAGGCAATCAGCGGTTCACTGAGTTGAAAGGAAAAGTGGACTTCCAAACAGTCCACATTTACCAACTTTCCACAGCTGTAAAAGAGCTGCAGCAGCATAATGCTCGGCTACATCAAGAAAATGCCAAGTTGAAGACAACTGTGGCTGATCAACAATCTGAGCTGAAGACATTGAAGACTCTCCTTGAGCAATTATTGAAAGATCTACGAGCTCAGGGGGAGAGTACTTGCAAGGAGGATCAGTTGAGAGTAAGGAGAGACGATGACAAAGGTAATCCAGATGCTCAAAGAGAAGGTGAGCTAGCAGATCTTTCCCAAAAGACTGCTCAGCAAGCACTCATTCAGGGGGAGCCTAGTCAGTCAAGTATGGGAGAAGAAGGTGAAGCTGAAGCTTCAAAGAATGCTGAGCATGAGATGATTGAAGCATTAATGGATCTTGATGATGAAGACGAATTTGGTTTTGATCAGGAAGATTTGGAAGAAGGAGAATTCATTCCAGAAGATGTTGTGGATTGGAAGTCAGAAGATGAAGTTGTTGAAGATGATGATGACAATGTTGATAAAGTAGTTATCCTGAAGCGGCCTATCACCGAACAATATGTACATAATGATCAGAATGTGATAGATCTTGTTGAGCTTAACTTAGCATATATGGATGAATCAAAATCCGAAATAGCTGAAAAGGAACAAACAAAAGAAGAAATCATGAGGCTATGGTTCAGGAAGGAGGAAAAGAAGTCTGACTTGGCAGTAAAGAAAAGGATGAGGTCGCCAAGTCCAGGAAAGCTCTCAGGAGGAATTCTAAGCTGGTTCTTTGATAGGGAATCGCAGTTATTTGTGCTTAAGAGAAGCGACAGACTTTAGTATTTGAGGAGAACCTTAAAGGTTTTTAATACATTGCCCAAATGCGAAGTGAAGGAACTGGCCTGGAAGTGGCTTATCAACTAGGGAGACGACCCCTACGCTGAAGTAATAGCAAAAATCATCAGAAGGGAGGGGAGGACTGGAAAGTTTTAAAGAATAAAGCCGAGGTCAGGCTAAAGAGTTAAAGATGAGCCGAGAATAGATCCCCACACTGGCAAGCCTTGGGCTAGAATTGTCTACAAGCCAGTCCGATGTCTCAAGAGAGTGTTGTTGAAGTCTATGCCACGGGATGTTCTTGGAAACATGAAGTGGTGGTATGTAGACAATGAAACGGCTGATGTAGTGATGGAGGATCTAGATGAGAAGAGAGTTTTGAAAGTATACCATCCACTGCATCTAATTAACCTTTCCAAGGATGACCTGAAAAAGCTTCATGATCAGCCGATTTTCTTTCACGAAGGCTGGAGATCTGAAGGCAGGAAGTTCCAGAAGGTGGTAAGGGTTTGCATAGAGCACGGATTATATGCTGGTAGTATTTTGTATAGTCATAGTACTTAGACAAAATATATATAGTTAGAAGCTATCGTCAAGGGGGAGTCTGTTATTGCATCCTGTGTGACGATGGCAGTCTAAGTATAGACGATATTTTGTATTAGTCCAAGCGTTCGTAATTGCATATTAATACATGTTTGTTATATGTTTGATATATGTTTGATATTAATTGTATATATGTTTGAACTTGATTGTAATTGATGTTTTACAATAAGTTCAAACATAAGTTCAAAGGAAAGTGCAAACATAAGTTCTAGAACAAGTTCAAAGACAAGTTCTAGAATAAGTTAAAAGGCGTGATTCGAACTTATGGTGGACAAGTTCGTGGGCTTGTGCCTTCTCGAACTTGTCCAAGGCAAGTTCGAATCTGATGCCTAGAATTAAGGTTTAATAAGTTTTGATTAACAACTTTTGCAAAATTAAGCACAAGGGCAATTACGAACTTATAGAGACGTTTAGGTGTGTTCTTGGAGAGAATCATGTGTAGGGACGTTTGGGATTGCGTCTATCATCGTGTGTGTATCCGTGTTTCGTGTGTGTGATCAATCCGTCGAACCGCTAACGAGGATTCCACACTCATTGGACGGCGTCGCGCTAAGATAAGATCCGTATGTTGGTGACCTTACACCTCTGGGCTTGATTCCTGAAGAACAAATCAAGGATACCTCACTGGTGGAACCCAAGATTAAGCCTAAGAGGCAGAAAAAGGATACAGAGCTTGAAGAGCTGATCATGATGATTGAACAAGGTATGTATGCTGTTGAAATCAAAGGGATTGATCATAGCCTGCCTGAGGGAGTTAAGCCTAAAGAAGGTATATTTATAGAAGAGCCTGAAGTTGGGGTTTTCTTTGTGGACCCCTTGACAAAGAAAATGTGTTTCCAAAGAGCTTCAGATTTTCATAAAGCTTGCCTTAAGCAGATATTGCCTTCAGACTCTCAATGGCTTTTGAAAAGCATGCAAGATGGAGAGTCATCATCTGGGAGCAACATAAAGTCTTCCATGAAAGAGGAGAACTTGAGAATCCAGATTTCATGTTCCTCAGAAGTGAGTTGGAGGACATTGATGCAAGTCTTGATCGAGCTCGTAAGAACGCACAACAACAACAGCTTCAAGGTCTATCTACTGCTGAGTATATTAAGATTGGAAGTTGTCCATAAGTTGGACAGGCTTGCCATTATTTGATCCCAACATCAACAGTCCAAACCTGTTCTATATCATAGGGGGTGATAATAAATCAACCCTATATGAAACACTTAAAGGGTATAATATAAGGCCTGTTAATGCCTTATTCAAACCTAATAAGTGATTTGCAATATTAGTCAAAGCTGCTCACCCTATTACGTTAGTTGTAACTTAGGCAGATTGCCCAAGCTAACATTATCAGTTGGATAGGCTGGACATAAACTGTCTACGCTGCTCTTGCCTGTTGAGCAGCTTGGACCAAAACTAAATGTTCTGCTCTTTGTGAACAAATGTTGTTCTTTGTGAACATGTTATACACTTTATGGAATTTGTTTCCATGACATCATGTATTGTCTTGGACGAACAGATCAGTTTGAAACGTGTGATAGTCCATTTCTTATATCCAAATGACTACAAAAGAAGAGGAAAGGATTAAAGTTGACATTCCACTTTAAGGTAAAGCAATCTGCAACAGAGATAAAAAGGAAAAGACAAAGATTCTGCTACATTGGAATAAATGTTGTTTTGTCAGAATGTGTAGAAAAGCAGTTTTATCTTTTTGGAAAAGCACTCCACTATCTCTGCATCCAATGAGGGAGTTTCACAAGTATTCTCTGAGAGAGTATAAAAAGGAAGCTTCTAAGGATGTGAGAAAACCAAGAGAGAGACATCTAGAACGTGCAAAGAATTGTGTTTTCATGAATGCAAAGTCTGCTTAGAAAAGAATAGTTGAGTATGTCCAAGCGGTTCTTGTTCAAGCTGTTTATATGTCTTGTAAATTCGGTGACTACATCTTAGTGAGTCAATTCATTGTAACTAGTCAGAGTGTGACTTACATTAGTTCTCTATCTGTTGTTCTGTCATCTCAGTTTTAACCTTTCCGCAGTTCAAACTTGTTTGTAATTAACACTTGTTGATATATACAAACAAACATTGAGAAAAGTGTGTTGAATTTTAAGTAGTTGTATTCATCCCCCCCCCCCCCTCTCTACAGCATACAACACTTGAGAAGAGGACGATGATACAGTTGAGAATAACACGATGATACAACAACATATTTTGCTTCGGCTGTAGACATTGAAACGTAGTGTTTTTTCTTGGATGACCAGTAGACGGGTTTGTCACCTAAGAATTGAACTGCTCCTGATGTGCTTTTTCTGTCCATTTTATCACCTGCGTGATCAGCATCAGAAAAGGCATTTAAATTGAATCATGATTCTTGGGGATACCACAAACCAATGTTTGGTGTTCCCTTTAGGTATCTTAAGATTCTTTTGGCAGCAGCCAAATGTGATTCTTTTGGATTAGCCTGATATCTAGCACAAACACATGTATAAAACATGATATCAGGTATACTTGTAGCTAAATACATTAATAACCCAATAATTCCTCGATATCTACAGGTTTCCCTGAAATGTCCTCATCGAGTTTGGATTTGGAATCTGGAGCCATGGGAGTTTTCATAGTAGTACTATTGACCATGGTTAATTTCTTTAACATGTCCTGAATATATTTGGACTGATTGAAGGATATTCCTTCCATCAGTCAGTTGTTTTACTTGTAAACCTAAGAAAAAATTTATTTCTCCCATGATGCTCATTTCAAATTTCTGGGACATTAAGAATGCAAAATTATTGCAAAATTCTGGATTAGTAGACCCAAATACTATATCATCTACATATATTTTAATTACTATAATATCCGACCCCTGACCTTTTATAAACAGGGTTGTATCCACTGCACCTTTGTTGAATCCACATTTCAACAAGTATGTTGAAAGTGCATCATACAAAGCACGAGGTGCTTGTTTAAGGCCATACAGGGATTTATCTAAAATATATATATGATCAGGCTTCTAAGGATCAGTAAACCCTTCGGGCTGATATGTATACACTTCATCTGTTAGTTCCCCATATATAAAAATGCAGTTTTTACATCCATTTGGTAAACTATAAAGTTTTTATGAGCTGCAAAAGCCAAAAGCATCCTAATTGCTTCTATTCTGGCAACTGGAGCGAAAGTTTCATCGTAATCAATCCCTTCTTGTTGACTGTATCCTTTGGCGACGAGGCGAGCCTTGTTACGAATGATGACACCATGTTCATCCTTCTTATTCTTGAAAATCCACTTCGTGCTAATGATTGATTTATCTTTTGGTCGCTCCACCAATCTCCGTACCTCTAACCTTTCAAACTGATTCAGCTCTTCTTGCATTGTCACAATCCAATTAGCATCCAGAAGAGCTTCTTTAATATTCTTTGGTTCAATTTTTCTCAGAAAGTTCGAAAATAAACACTCGTTTATGGTTTCTCTTCTTGTTTGTACTGATGCAGAAGGATCACCTATGATATTTTAAGTTGGATAATTCCTTGTCCATTTAAAGGCATGTGCAAAAGGTTGAATTTGGTCTTAATTGGGGTTTAAGTCTAGATAGGGAATTGGGGGTTAGCTTCTGATGTTGATGGTATATTATCTGAGATCGAGGTTACTGAGTTTTCAGATGGTAAGGGGGTTTCAAAAGGTACTGGAGGTTGAATGGGTTGTACACTATCAGCAGGTAAGTGCACATCTGTCGTTGAAGCCTCTCCAGTTTCTTCTGAAATGGGTTGATGTAAGGTCTACTACTACGGATCTATCTAGACGCGGAACCGTCAACGAGTGCGGAATCCTCGTTAACGGGTAGACGGAAACAACTCTCACCAGAAACACAGAGACTATCAGAAGCTGCACGAACGACAGACGAACGAGCCTACGAACTGATTCTCTCCGAAACGACACTAACACTGATGATAAACTCGAAATCGCCTTTTGCTTAATCACTCTCGAATTCTGCAAAAAGTCTAATAATATTTCGAGTCTATCCCTAATTATAGAGGCTAATTCGAGTCTGTTATGGGCCAAACTCGAATCCGGCCCAAGGCCCATTCGAGTTTGTCCGTACTAACACTCTCGAATCCGCCTACATTCGAATCTAGGACCACATTCGAATCTATCACAGATTCGAATGTCAAACCTTATATAATTCGAATCTACTATTTCACATACTTAACTTAGTCTTGAAACTTATGTTTTTACCGTATGATTGATTTTATCTTCGATCTTTATGTTTGAACTTCTTGTAATACGTTACCTCAAGTTTAAAAACACAAACAATAATAAATATCAACCATATATAAACATATATAACAAACACTTGCTAAAACCACAATGTAGGATCACTTAGACTGCTATCGTCACACAGGGTGTACCAACAGACTCCCCCTTGACGATAGCTTCTAATAATTCACACATTTGATTAAGAACTTTGTTTATTATTTATTCAAACTACTTCCAGCATACAAACCTTTTTCAATACACACCTTAACTACATTCTCATATTTCCTAGCCTCACCATCCATATGAGTGTCACTAGAGATCTTATGAGCATGCAAAATTTGAAGATCATCTGAGAAAGATTTACCAGATGAAGAGGATCATAGATTCTAAGAATCACCTTTTCTTCAAAATCTTCCATCACTGCTTCTCCAGTCACACTCTCAACATACCACCAGTTCAGATTCTTCAGGACGTTCTGTGGCATAGGTTTGAGCGGCACCTTCCTTAGACATCTTACAGGTTTGTACTGAATCTTCATCCAAGGACGCCCAGTTAGAGGATCAATTCTAGAAGGATCCTCTACTCTTCTTCCTATCCTTGGATTCAGGCGTTCAAACTTCCTTGATCTTCCCTCTTTCCTTATGATTCTTGCAATTACATCTGCGTAGGGATCATTGCCAATATTAATCAGTTCTTTCCATGCTAACGCCTTGATCTCAATCTTTGGCAGTGAATTGAATGCTTTCAGAGTTCGCCTCAGGTACTGGAGCCCGTCTTTTCTCTTGATTATGAATAGCTGCAGTTCTCGATCAAAGAACCAGCTTAATATGCTTCCTGATAGCTTTCCAGTCCCTGGCACCCTTATCTTCTTTTTCAGCTCTAATTCCTTCTGTTCAGCCCTGAACCACAACTTTCTTTTTTCTTCATTCGGTAGTTCTCTGGCAGGTTCCTCTACTGATGGCTCAACATTTAACGCAGCATTCACCACTTCTATGTTAACAATATCATCTCCTTCTATCACATATGTATCAGTGATAGGATTTTGCTGCACGACGATCTCATCAGCTTCATCGTCCTCATCAGCACACACCTCGTCATCTAATCTCCAGTCAACAATATCTTCAGGCACAAACTCACCCTCTTCCAGCTCTTCCATTTCATCTTCAAAATCAAAACCCAAATCCATCGGATCGTCATCTGATCCTGAGATTGAGCAGCCTGAGCAGCAGAAAAATCTACTGGCTCATCCTGTCTTTGAGAGCTGGGATCATTGCCTTGGTTATCTTCTTCATCATCATCCCTCGGCCTCTGTACTTCTTGATCACGGCACGACGTCTCCCCCTGAGCCTGTAAATTTTTCATTAACTGCTAAATTAGGGACCGCATCGACCTTATCTCAGCTGTGTGATCGCAGACAAAAGTCTTTAACTCCACGTTCTCTCCCTGAACGTTTTCCACAATCCTTTTCAAATCAGCATTCTCCTTATCAAGATTTGCATTATGAGTCTGAATCTCACCGATTGCCTTTGTTAGGCCTAAGATTTGAATATGTTGGAAGTCAACACGAGCTTTAAGCTGCAGAAATCTTTGATTGTCGGCGTATGAGGATGAGGTTGATGGAATTGACTGTATCGGAGTTGGAATGATTGGCGATGGGATATACGGTTCATCTTGAGGTGGTGGTGGTGGAATGGTGGTTTGAGGTTCTTGAGATTGAGGAGTTTGAGTTTGAGGGTTTTCAGATTGTTATGCTGAAGCGGAAGATGATCCTTGCATAAATCTATGACGCTTGGCCCGTTGCCTTGTCACTAACGGTGCAACTTCTTCTTCAAAATCGGAGTCATCAGACTCTCTTGTTACTCTCCTCCTCGAAGCTTCTTCATTGACTACCAACCTTGATCCATAAGTTCCAATTTGAACATGAGGTTCTGTAGACACTGACTCAGGAGCTTCAACTTCTAACTCCTCTATCTCTTCTGATTCAGTGGCAGATGATGACTCATCATTACCAGTCTGCTCTGGCACATATTCTTCAACATCTCTCAGCACATCTTCTTCTCCCTCTGGAGGCTCAAGCAATTCTCCCACCAATGCTGCATATATTTCTTCATTGGCATTAGGTCCTGCTTCCCAAATTTCATATAGTGTCTGGCACAACTGATCAGCTTCACTTGGAACATTCGAAGGCCCTGCTTCTTGTACCTCCGGCTGCTGACTTGTAGAAGGCCTAGATGCATGAGTCTGACTCGCAGTAGCTCTTTGTCTTCGCCTTTGTTGTTGTGCTCGCGGTGGCTGTGGTTGTTGTTGTTGTTGTTGTTGTTGTTGTTGTTGTTGTTGTTGCGGTGGTTGTCTATGTTGAACTTCAACTTCCCCTGCCCAGTTGGCAGTATCTGGGGCTTCAAAATTCCTATCCAAGACAGCTCCAAACATCGGTCGCTCGACCGGAACAGCCAGCCTTACTCTGTGTGAGGAGCAATCAGCAAAAATTCTTTTATCCATCGCTGCGACGCTTTGGATATCATTCAGCTGAGGCAAATTCGGCAAGAAATGCCTGATAAGCATCATTATGAATCGTGGATACAGCAGAAATTGTTGATGCTCTGGAGCGGTGATTTGATGAACAAATTCTGAGAAAAACATCCCGGAAAAGCTGAAAGGCCGATTATACACTAACGTGATCATCCCAGACTGGATCTTCGAGACTATATAGTCAAAACCGGCTTTCTTAGCTGCAAAACAAACCATAAAGACATGAGCCAAAAATCTCCATTGGCCAATAAGCCCGCTCTTCATGTAAGATGCCTTCGTAACATCCTGGCTGTAACCCATCCTTTGAAAAGCCGCTTGCCTAATACTTAGTGGAAAGTCAATAGGCCCTGCCTCTTCTTCCTGAGATCCGAGCTGCAACACTTGACGCAGCATATCGGCGGAAAACACTAAAGGGGCCCTGCGATCCTTGTTCTTAGCACTGTCGGGGTGACAGAGCAGTCCAACTGAAGATGATCATAAAATTGACAAACATAGGGAATTACAATCTGTATATTGTGAGATAAAGCAAAAGCAATCCTAGATTCAACAAGAAAATCCATCATTTGACGAAAGCCCTGCGCCTCAGGGATTTGATGATCATAGGGAATGACCATATTATGCTTTGGCACGAATGCACGAACAGCCATATCTGCACAATAGATAAACTATTAGAATTATTAAAAATCAATAAACTTGCTTAAATTCAAATTTGTTTTATTTTGAACTTGTGTAAGTACAAAATCCAACACAAATGAAATTCCACAAGTTTAATTAAATTTAAATTGAATAATTCAAATAATTCAAATAAAATGACAAATTCGAATGTACATATTCGAATAGACAGATTCGAATAAGCCCCCTTTTCGAGTTTAATGTCACATTCGAATCTAGTGACATTCTCAAGTTTACTGACAGACTCGAGAACCGTCTGGAACAGATTCGAAGCCGTCGGCCTAACTCAACAACAACAAATCCCATGATTTTAACCTTTTTGGACTCAAAAAATTACATTCATTAGTCCTACTAGTTACTAATCATAGATATGTGTATTTAATTTGACTATTTATCGGTCCAAACTTTGTAATTTTTGTAAAACACGGCTTAGACCCATAAACCTTCAAAAATCGATGATTTTGGCTTAAATGATGTATAAAACTACATAAATCTTGTACAACCAAGTTGTTTGTACCTAGAAGTATCAGTAGAATCGAACACTTAGGCAAGAAACTCGACAAATTGTCGTTTTAGTGAAGAACGGTAGATTCGAGCCGATAGATTCGAAATCGCCTAAATAGATTCGAGGATATGGATTCGAAAACAGTAAGGAGTTAATGACTGTACTGTTAACCTATATATACCACCTACCTTCGAATCTAAGGCCAATGTCGAATCTACTGACAGATTCGAGACTACCCTAATTTGAGTGTAATCTAAACTCGAATTACACCAAATACTTAGAAAATTTTCGAAAATTCTGAAATAACTTCAACTTTTCCAACCTTTTCCACGGTATTGTGTAACGGAATAAACTATGCCTAATCCTACCCGAAGCACAAGATTTTCACGCAGTGTTTATTTTATTCAACTGTTAACGCACCGTCAGTAATTTTTGACCTTTTTCCTAAGTTAAAAATTAAAATAAAATAAACTAAGGTAAAATAAAATAAAATAAAAACTAGGTAAAAATAAAATTTTAAAATTTTGACCAAAAAATTTAACTTAGACTTAAGCTATACTTATTAAAATTTACAACCTAAGCTAAACGGTAAACAAAATATTTTATGATGGGTATAGTCAAAGAAAGGTTCAATCAGATAGCGATGTCAGAGACTCACTTTCAGTACTTAAACTTTCCCACTTAGAAATTTTTTATTCCTTTGATTGTTTGTCGTGAAATACCCATTTAGCCGATTGTTGGTATTTACCCCTTTAAACATTCTACATTTCGGAATATCCCTTGGCATTTTTATTTATCATGAAATTATCTTACGTGACTCAGACATAGACATACTTTTATGATCAAGGCATACAGACAAAGATTCTAACTTGTTGGTATTTGCAAACTTTCTTTAAAAGACAAACATCGGACACAGGTCTGTATTTTCATATAACAAAGTGTCTTAGTTTGACTTAAGCTTTATTCTTAAAGTTAGCAAGACAGCGGTGACAGGTCTGTACCGACGTACAACAAAGCGACATATCTTGCCAACCCGAATCTAAACAGAGGCAACAGGTCTGTACTTACGTACAACAGAGTTACATGTTTTCGACTCTCAAATTTGTATGATTTTTCTATTCTTTCCATTTTAAGATGTATTTGATGTTGCCATACATCCCCAGAAAGTTTGCATACCTCATTTGGACTCAAAGTTTGTATGTCTTGTACCTAAAAATTAAGACCGATTGGTCATACATCTAAGTTAGCGACAGGTTTGACTTTTTCTGAATATTTTATTAGCCTCGAGATTCCCTATATGTATAATGCCTACCAACACATCAAACTAAAATAAAGTATAACACTTAGAATTTAGTTGCATTATGTTTGAAAGCCTAAACACTTAGAGTTTGTAACGACTGTGCTAATTTTCGTCACTTTGAACCTATGTATCTAAGACTTAACTCCTTTTCTGATATTCTCTTTTTTTTGTATTTTTATAATTTTCTCTCTTTTTTCTTTTGTTTTTCATAAACAAATAGAAATAAAATACGATAACCTACTAACTTACTAAAAATAGAAACTTACGAAAAATAGAAACTATCCTAATTTAACATACTTACTATAAAAAGAAAGAAATACTAGTTCTATAAAAGTAAATAAACTACCACTAAGGTCAAATTACTCTGGGTTGCGTATTCCATTTAGTTGAATTAAATATTCAAACTGTGACTTATCAAATGCTTTGGTAAATAAATCAGCATTATTATCATCCGTTGCCACTTTTACCAATTTTATTAAGTTCTTTTCAGCACAATCACGAATAAAATGATGCCTAATGTCTATGTGCTTTGTTTTACTGTGTTTAACTGGATTATTCGTTATAGCAATTGTAGATTGATTGTCTATCCTAATTGGAGTTTGAGTGTAAGCCAAACCGTAATCCCGCAATTGTTGTTGTATCCACAGAACCTGTGAGCAACAACTACCAGCAGCAACATACTCGGCCTCGCACGTTGACACGGCTACCGATGTTTGTTTCTTGCATTGCCAGGATACCAATCTCCCTCCTAGGAACTGACAACCTCCATTTGTTGATTTGCGTGTCAAGCTGCATCCGCCGTAGTCAGAATCCGTGAACGCCTCCAACTCTAGATCTCCCTCCGCGTGATACCAAAGTCCCAGCTTTGGTTTCGACTTGTGGTATCGTAGAATCCGCTTCACAGCTTTCATGTGCATCTCCTTCGGATTAGCTTGAAACCTAGCACAAATACACACAACAAACATGATGTCAGGTCTTGAAGCAGTTAAATACATAAGTGATCTAATCATGGCCCGATATAACGTTGGATCCACATCGGTATCACTTTCAGTACCTGGTCCATGATTGTGATTCACTTGAATCGGCGTGCTGAAATGGGCAGTCAATTTTGTTCCTACCATCCCGAAACGCTCCAATATGTCATAGACATACTTCTTCTGATGGATAAACATCCCTTCCTTCTTCTGGTCAACTTGTAACCCCAAAAAGAAAGTTAACTCTCCCATTGCACTCATCTCGAATTTCGACTTCATCACCTTCTCGAAATCTTTGCACATCTGTTCGTCTGATGATCCAAAAATGATATCATCGACGTACACTTGTACCAAGATGAAATGGTCTCCCTTCCTTTTAACAAACAGAGTACTATCTATCCTACCCCTTTCAAACCCGTTCTCTAATAAATGGTTGGATAGAGTCTCATACCACGCCCTTGGTGCTTGATGCAATCCATATAGAGCCTTATCTAAACGATATACTCTATATGGATATTTTGGTTCTGTAAATCCGGGCGGTTGTTCTACATACACCAACTCCTTCACTTTCCCATATAAGAAAGCACTCTTAACATCTAATTGATATACCTTAAATCCCTTGAAGAAGGCAAAAGCCAGAAACAACCTAATGGCGTCCAGCCTTGCTACTGGTGCAAACACTTCATTGTAATCGATTCCCTGCTCTTGGTTGAAACCCTTTACAACTAGCCTAGCCTTGTTGCGTGTGACTATACCCCGATCGTCTCTTTTGCACTTAAAAACCCATTTGGTTCCTATTGCAACTTCCCCTCGAGGTAATGGAACTAACTCCCACATTCTAGTTTCCTAAACTGCGAGAGTTCTTCATGCATCGCTTCAACTCAGGAGTTATCCTTAAGTGCCATTTGCACATTCTTAGGCTCTACTTGCGATATGAAACAAGAATAGAGACATGTGTGATATGCCTCGGAGTCATTTATCATCGACAACAGCACAGTGTTGTTATTTAAACTACTCCTAGTCCTCAGACCCTCGTTAGGATTTCCTATGATGCTTTCTATAGGATGGTTCTTGTTGATCCTAGAGGTCTCTATCTCATCAACCCTTAGATTATCTCCTAAGTTAGATCCTATTTCACCTAATGGGGGAACTTCCTCAGATTCTACATTTTCCTCCTCGTGGACATTTTCCTCAGAGTTGGAACTTGTTTCCTGAGTCTGGTTCTCAGTTGAAGGTGCTTCTGGATCAGCGACTTCTGGAGATCCATCTACAGTCGCAGTAGGCTTGGATGTGGATTCAAACATAGTCCTCGGAAAGGTATGACCATCGTCATTCAGATGCAACGTCGCCATGTCCTTTTCGATTGTACCTGCATTATCATCCAAAGGAATGTTAAATGACTCAAATAATTTATCATAGTCAAATATCCATTCCGGACCAGTTTGGGGTTCATGTGTATAACTTGTGACTTCAATGTTATACACTATCTCTACCGTTCCATTTGTTTTGTTAAAAACCCGTTTGTTTGGTGAGTTCGGCACATAACCTAGGAAGTATCCTTCGTCAGCCTTTTCACCAAACTTCGGTTGATGTTTTGTTCGCAAAAGAGTGCATGGTACCCCAAACGGTTCGAAGCCAGTTAAATTAGGTGGTCGTTTATTCAAAATTTCATAACAGGTTTTGTTCAAAGATTTGACTGTAAGGACTCGGTTTAAAATATGGCACGCGGTATTCACTGCCTCCCCCCAAAACATGGTAGGAAGCTTTGAATCCGAAAGCATAGTCCTTGCAGCCTCAATCAATGTCCTGTTTTTACGTTCGGCCACCCCATTTTGTTGAGGCTCATATGGTGCACTGAATTGATGCACTATGCCCTTTGATAGGCAATATACACCAATTACAGTGTTTTTGAACTCAGTTCCATTATCACTACGTATCCTTTTAACCCTTGTTCCGTAGGAATTCTCCACTTGGTCTAAGAACCCGATGAGCTTGGAAGCCGTCTCGTCCTTTGTACCTAGAAAGAAGACCCAAGAAAATCGTGAGTAATCATCAGTGATAACCAAACAGTACCAACTACCTCCTATACTCCTTTTGTTGATTGGTCCGAAAAGGTCCATGCGCAACAAATCGAATGTTGAGGTTATGGAGTTCTGCGTCTTGGACTTGTGTATCTTCTTATGTTGTTTGCCCTTCTTGCATGGTAGACACTTGTCCTCGAACTGAAAGCTCTTCATAGGCACACCTTGCACCAATCCATGTTTCGTTATGTAGTTCATCTTTCTTAGGTGCCAGTGAGCCATGCGTCTGTGCCACAATACCGATTCCGTCTCCGAAGCTTTGGATAACAGACAGATTGGCCCCATCGAAGTCTCCGGCTTGTTCATATCTAGCATCTACAAGTCATTCTTCCTTGGTGCCCGCATCAATACCCTTCTTCAGGAATCTTGAATCCCGGTTTTAGCACTAACGCTTCAGTGTCGGTGAACAACACTGAATTCTTTTTGTCACAGATTTGAGATACACTAATGAGATTGTGAACCAGTTTATCAACGTGATAAACTTGATCCAACTTGATTGTCCCATTAGTGACCACTCCGGTACCCATGATGTTTCCTCCTTTGTTACCCGCGAATGATACAAATCCCCGATTCCCACCCTTGAAGTCTGTAAGGAGACTTCTTTCCCCTGTCATGTGCCTGGAGCATCCACTGTCGACGAACCATTTGTTTTTTGGACCTGTGGTATTCTCCTGCACATGAAAGAAAATAGGTTAGTTATCACGGGGAACCCAAGCCATAACTGACTTGGTTATACCATTCTCGTCCACATACTTAAACTCTTTCAAATACCCATCTCACCTTTCAGGTGACTTGGGTCGTTGAACTGGAGTTTGTTGTGGTGCCGAGTGATGTACATTCACTCTTTGCCTTTGAGTAGGCATTTGTTGTGGAGCTCTTGAATAAGTCCTATTATATTGCATTTTAGACTGTGATCCCTGAGCTCTTACCGGTGCGTAATGTCTAACAGGAGTATGAGACCTAACAGGAGTGTGTGCCCTGCTAGGTGTTGTGCTCCTATAGACTTGTTGAGGTGCTGACCTAGATTGATTAGTGACACGATTCGGTGAATTTTTCCTAACCACTTCCTTTGGTCCAACCTTTACCGGTGTTTGTTTCACAACTGGTTTTGGTGCGGCCTGCATAGTTTTCTCGGTACTCTGAGAACTACTAGTGCTCGCCACATTTGTTGAGGGCTTAACAGGTGTTGGGTTCAATGTCTTAGGTGTAACTTTGGCTTTCCTAAGCGGACAATGAGAAGCAACATGCCCCTTTTCATGACATCTAAAGCAAGACATCTTATCTATGGACTTCTTGTGTGATCCCTTAGACATAGGTGTCTCACTAGTGTCTTGGTCCTGCTGTACATCTATTGCGACTGGCTCATCGTCCTAATCATTAAAATCAATTTTATGTTTTCCTGCAGGTGTTTCACTGGAGGAAGACACAAATTTGACTTTCTTAACCTTGACGGTTGTGTCAGCCACCTTAGGTGTATTTTCTACTACATGCTCAGATATAGGTGCAGGTATGTCCTCTAAGTCTACTGATTTATTAGTTTTCTCCTGAGGTTGAGGCACATAGTTTGCATTAAAAGGTGGAGGAATTTCATGAAATCCTAGACCAACAGGCTTTTTAGACTGGCGTTGAGCGTCTAAAACTTTCCCTAGGTTCAGGCTTCAATTCCTAAACTTCTCTAACTTACTATTCGCCTCTGCTACCTTTACCTTTGTGTTAGCTAGCTCTATGTCTTTGTCCTTAAGGTTTTTAGTCAAGGCCTCTACATGCTCATACATAAGCTCTAACCTAACACACTGCTCACTCAGTTTGTCTTTCAGAACTATTACATCTTGAGCATCAGCCTTAAGTTTATCCTTAAGATCTTGCTTAATGTCGTTTAGGCTAGCATTTTCAGTTTTTAACGACTCATTTTGAGCAGTTATGGTTTTATGTGATTCTAAGACTAGATTTAATCTATCATTAGAAGTAACACACAATGCACATAACTCATGAAAAAGAGAGTAAGTCAGACTAACCTTTGTGTGATCAGATTCCATGTTGGCCATCTGAGCGGCAAACTCCAGAACCGTATGATCATTCGTCTTCTCCACCCACATCGGACTGCTGTCCCTTGTGGTCTGCTCTTCCCCTTCACACCCAGTCTCCGTGACTTAAGCCATAAAAGCCCGAGCATTTGATTCTGGATGTGAGCTCCAGTCGTAAGTACCATCTAGCTGTCGGTCTGAAGTGACATTTGATAGTAAACCAGCTAGATTGGCTTGACCAGTAGATGAACTCGGAAGTTATCGTTGTTGAGATTGAGTCTGAAACTGTCCATGATGCTGACTCTGCCCTTGGTATGTATCTACCTTCGGTCTCTGACATTCGCTGGCGAAGTGTCCCAGTCCTTGACAGTTGTAGCACTTTACTTTGGACTTGTCAAATCCAATCCCCTTGTTGTTCATTGTCAAATTCCTCCCAGTTCTTTTGATGAATCTCTTAACCCGTTGGGTTACCATGGCCAGTTGCCATTTAAGGTCCATCTCCTCAAGATCATGAGGGTCGACCTGATCATAGTCCTCATCCCAGAGAGCAGGATCGTTAATTTTTTCTTGAACGCAATTCCCATACGCGGCCACAAATGAAGCAAGCAGATTCAAATGTTCTTCCGCTGATTTTGCGCTCATGGGCATCTTAGAATAGCTCTTAGATGTCGTCGCCTGTGCTGCTTGAAGTTGCTGTTCTTCTGATCTTCCCAACCCTAAGAACGCTCTATTTAGTGTGTCATCAGACTCTGCTGGTGACGACGTTTCACCGGTGAAAAACGCTGTAGCAGTCTTCAGATCGGCGGTCGCTGAAGGTTTTGTTGATTTTCCAAAATACATTGATGCACTCTGGACTTGTTCGTAATCCGTTTCGGCCTTCAGTAGCTCGAAATGATAAGCTCGCAACGTTCCCACAATATCCTCCAGAGATTGGGTATAACACTTATCCTCATTAAGCTTTAACATTTCCACATACATAGCCCATTTGGCTGGTAAGGCATCAAGAAGCTTGTTGTTCTTGTCGGTGTCAGTATACTCAATCCCGTGACTCTCAAGCTCCGTCAATAGATGATAGAAGCGGGTGATAGTATCATCCAGCTGTTCATCCTTTAACGCCTTGAAAATCGCAAACTGTTGTTTCAACAGCTCCGTACGCTTTCGTCGAACCCTAGGATTACCCTCACACCACTTCTCTAGTGACTCCCAAAGTTCCTTAGTTGTCTTTTGAGTCCTAAATGTGTGTAGTATATCCTGAGGCAAGCCATTCTAATTATCGAGAAAGCTTTGTTTTCGGCTTCATACAGTTTCTTATCATCCTCCTTCATCATTTGGTATGATAAGACTCTCTGACGGCCTTCAACTTCAGAAATTGGTGGAATGTATCCTTCGTCAATACATACCCACATGCGCATATCATTGAAACGCACGAAATCGGTAAACCGATCTTTCCACCAATAGTAATCCTCGAGTTTCATCAGCTTAGGCGGAGTGTTTGCCTTCCCGACCTCGTGGTCCATTTCAAGGAATTTTTGAAGATTTGACATCTTTTCGAAAGTAATTGAGTTAGAACTTAATTAATTTAATTCGAAACTAATTTGAGTTAATTCTTTCGAATCTAGGTTGATTCGAATATAATTAAATTTCAATTTATTTGGGATTAAATTCGATTAAGTTTTGAAAGTCAATTAAATTCGAAACTGATGACAGATTCGAAATCCCCTAAATTCGAAGTTTAATCAAACTCGAAGACACAGTAGATTCGAAAACCCTATTCGAAACTAAACTAAATTCGAAGCAAACTCGAATGTAAGTAGACTCGAGACCTCTATCGAATGTAGCACAAACTCGAAATAGATTCGAAACCACTCTGTATCAGACTCGAAAGGAGCGTATTTGGTTAGACTCGAAACTAAGTGTAACCCTAATTACCCCTAATAGATTCGAGCGCCGCAAACTCGAAAAACGGCTAATACTTTGATTTTTTAACGTTTTGCAGATTAAATCAATATTTTTACAATGAAAAATATTGATTTCGATCAAAAACGTGAAAAACACAAAGTATTTCCCGGATGACTATTTGCTAAGCTCGACGAACACGAAAAACACGATTTTAAGAGAAAAATCGTCCAGTAACGTCAAGAAACCTAGAATGTATCTAGATGAACACGAAGAACACCAAGAACACTCCTTAGGCTCTGATACCACTTGTAAGGTCTACTACTACGGATCTATCTAGACGCGGAACCGTCAACGACTGCGGAATCCTCGTTAACGGGTAGACGGAAACAACTCTCACCAGAAACACGGAGACTATCAGAAGCTGCACGAACGACACACGAACGAGCCTACGAACCGATTCTCTCCGAAACGACACTAACACTGATGATAAACTCGAAATCGCCTTTTGCTTAATCACTCTCGAATTCTGCAAAAAGTCTAATAATATTTCGAGTCTATCCCTAATTATAGAGGCTAATTCGAGTCTGTTATGGGCCAAACTCGAATCCGGCCCAAGGCCCATTCGAGTTTGTCCTTACTAACACTCTCGAATCCGCCTACATTCGAATCTAGGACCACATTCGAATCTATCACAGATTCGAATGTCAAACCTTATATAATTCGAATCTACTATTTCACATACTTAACTTAGTATGGAA
>JAANYP010001054.1:0-90248 GCA_020465985.1 Centrapalus pauciflorus | reverse complement strand
GAAGGCCGTCAAAATGTTCTGTCATACCAAATGATGAAAGAGGATGACAAGAAACTATTTGAAGCTGAAAACAAGGCTTTCTCTATTATCCGAATGGCGTTACCTCAAGATATCTTGCACACATTTCGGACTCAGAGGACGTCGAAAGAGCTTTGGGAGTCTCTTCAGAAACGGTGTGAGGGTAATCCACGGGTACGTAGAAAGCGTACAGAGCTGTTGACCCAACAGTTTGCAATTTTCAAGGCTCTTAAGGAGGAACAGTTGGATGATATTATCACACGATTTTATCATCTGATAACAGAGCTTGAAAGTCATGGTATTGAGTATTCTGACACAGACAAGAACAACAAGCTTCTTGATGCCCTACCGGCCAAATGGGCTATGTATGTGGCTATGATTAAGCTGAATGAAGATAAATACTATGCTCAATCACTGGATGACATCGTGGGAACGTTGAGGGCATATCACTTCGAAATGATAAAAGCTGAGACTGATTACGAGCAAGTCCAAAATCCGGCTATGTATTTTGGAAAGACATCAAAATCATCAGTGACAGCTGATCAGAAGAGTGCTACAGCGTTTTTCACCGGAGAAACGTCATCGCCACCAGAGTCCGAAGACTCAATCAATCGCGCGTTCTTAGGGTTAGGAAGATCGGAAGAACCGCAACCTCAAGTCAATCAGGCATCTACAAGTCAGAACTATTCAAAGATGCCAATGAGCGCAAAGTCGGCGGAAGAACATCTGAATCTGCTTGCTTCGTTTGTGGCCGCATATGGAAATTGCGTTCAAGGGAAGATCAATGATCCAGCTCTTTGGGATGAAGATTACGATCAGGTCGACCCTGATGACTTAGAGGAGATGGATCTTAAATGGCAACTGGCCATGGTAACCCAACGGGTTAAGAGATTCATAAAGAGAACTGGGAGGAATCTCCAGATGAATAACAAGGGGATAGGATTTGATAAGTCCAAGGTCAAATGCTACAACTGTCAGGGATTGGGACATTTCGCCAGGGAGTGTCAACGACCGAAGGTAGAATCATACCAAGGACAGAGTCAGCACCAAGGACAGTACCAAAATCAGTCCCAACAGAGATATCTTCCGAGTTCTTCATCTGGTCAAGCCAATCTAGCGGGTCTGATATCCAATGTCACTTCTGACAGACAGCTAGATGGTTCTTATGACTGGAGTTCACATCCGGAGTCCAATGCTAGAGCTTTCATGGCTGAAGTTACGGAAAATGGTTGTTAAGAGGATGAGCAGACCACAAGGGACAGCAGTCCGATGTGGGTAGAGAAAGCGAATGATCAGACCGTGCTGGAGTTTGCTGCTCAGATGGCCAACGTGGAATCTGACAACTCAAAGGTTAGTCTTTCTAATTCTCTATTTCGTGATTTATGTGCTTTATGTGTTAGTTCTAATGATAGGTTAAATCTAGTCTTAGACTCACATAAGACCATAGCTGCTCAGAATGAAAACTTAAAAATTGAGAATGCTAGCCTAAATGATATAAAACAAGATTTAAAGGAAAAACTTAAGGCTGATGCTCAAGATGTAATCGTTCTAAAAGACAAACTGAGTGAGCAGTGTGTTAGGATAGAACTTATGTATGAGCACGTAGAAGCCTTGACTAAAAGTCTGAAAGACAAGGACATAGAGCTAGCCGAGACCAAGGTTAAGGTAGCAGAGGCAAATAGCAAGCTGGAAAAGTTTAGGAATTCGAGCCTAAACCTAGGGAAAGTCTTAGATGCCCAAAGACAGTCTAAGAAGCCTGTAGGTCTAGGTTTTCACGAAATTCCTCCACCGTTCAATGCAAACTATGTGCCTCAGCCTCAGGAGAAAACTGACAACTCAGTAGACTTAGAGGACCTACCTGAACCGACACCTGAGCCTAAACCTGATAATACACCTAAGGTGACTGACTCAACCGTCAAGGTCAAGAAAGTGAAATTTGTGTCTTCCTCCAGTGAAACACCTGCAGGAAAACAGAAAATTTCATGGGCTGACCAGGTCGAAGAGACAGACACTGTAGATGTACCAAAGGCAATAGACACCAGTGAGACACCTAGATCTAAGGGACCAACCAAAAAGTCCATGGATAAGATGTCTTGCTTTAGATGTCATGAGAAAGGGCATGTTGCTTCTCACTGTCCAAATAGGAAAGCAGATCTTACCCCTAAGACAGTGAATCCAACACCTGTTAAGCCCTCACCAACCGTGGCAAGCAGCAGTAGTTCTCAGAGTACCGAGAAAACTGTGCAGGCCGCACCAAAACCTGTTGTGAAACAAACACCGATTAAGGTTGGACCAAAAGAAGTGGTTAGGACAAATTCACCGAATCGTGTCTTTAATCAATCTAGGTCAGCACCTCAACAAGTCTATAGGAGCACCACACCTAGCAGGTCACACACTCCAGTTAGGTCACATACTCCTGTTAGACAATATGTTCCGGTAAAAGCTCAGGGATCACAGTCTGAAATGCATTATAATAAGACTTATTCTAGAGCATCACAACAAATGCCTACTCAAAGGCAAAGAGTGAATCTAAATCACTCGGCACCACAACAGAATTCAGTTCAAAGGCCCAAGTCACCTGAAAGGCGAGATGGGTATTTGAAAGAGTTCAAGTATGTGGACGAGAATGGTATTACCAAGTCAGTCATGGCTTGGGTTCCCCGTGATACTAACCTATTTTCTTTCATGTGCAGGAGATAACTACCGGTCCAAACAACAAGTGGTTCGTCGACAGTGGTTGCTCCAGGCATATGACGGGGGAAAGAAGTCTTCTCACAGACTTCAAGGGGGGTAATAGGGGATTTGTATCATTCGCGGGCAACAAAGGAGGAAATATCACTGGAACTGGAGAAGTCACTAATGGGACGATTACATTGGATCAAGTTTATCACGTTGATAAACTGGTTCATAATCTCATTAGTGTATCTCAAATCTGTGATAAGAAGAACTCGGTGTTATTTACTGACACTGAGGCGTTAGTGCTAAAGCCGGGATTCAAGATACCTGAAGATTGGATATTGATGCGGGCTCCAAGGAAGAATGACTTGTACATGCTCGATATGAACAAGCCAGATAATTCGATGGGTCCGATCTGCTTACTATCAAAAGCTTCGGAGACGGAATCGGTTTTGTGGCACAGACGCATGGCTCACTTGCACCTAAGGAAAATGAACTACATAACGAAGAATGGTTTGGTGCAAGGTGTGCCTCTGAAGAGCTTTCAGTTTGAAGACAAGTGTCTACCGTGCATGAAGGGCAAGCAACATAAAAAGACACACAAGTCCAAGAAGCTGAACTCCATAACCTCGACATTCGATTTGTTGCATATGGACCTTTTCGGCCCTATCAACAAAAGGAGTATAGGAGGTAGTTGGTTTTGCTTAGTTATCACTGACGATTACTCACGGTTTTCATGGGTTTTCTTTTTAGGTACGAAGGACGAGACGGCTACAAAGCTCATCGGGTTCTTAGACCAAGTGGAGAATTCCTACGGAACAAGGGTTAAACATATTCGTAGTGATAATGGGACTGAATTTAAAAACTCTGTAATTGGTGTATATTGCCTATCAAAGGGCATCGTGCATCAATTCAGTGCACCATATGAACCTCAACAGAATGGGGTGGCCGAACGTAAAAACAGAACATTGATTGAGGCTGCAAGGACTATGCTTTCGGATTCAAAGCTTCCTACCATGTTTTGGGGGGAGGCAGTGAATACCGCGTGCCATATTTTAAATAGAGTCCTTACAGTCAAATCATTGAACAAAACATGTTATGAAATTTTGAATAAAAGGCCACCTAACTTAACTGGATTCGAATCGTTTGGAGTACCATGTACACTTTTAAGGACAAAACATCAACCGAAGTTTGGTGAAAAGGCTGACGAAGGATACTTCCTAGGTTATGTGCCAAACTCACCAAACAAACGGGTTTTTAACAAAAAGAGTGGTACTGTGGAGATTGTGTATAATATTGAAGTCACAAGTTATACACATGAACCCCAAACTGGTCCGGAATGGATATTTGACTATGATAAGTTATTTGAGTCATTTAACATTCCTTTGGATGATACTGCAGGTACAATCGATAAAGACATGGCGACGTTGCACCTAAATGACGATGGCCATATTTTTCCAAGGACCACGTTCGAATCTACGTCCGAGCCTACTGCGACTGTAGATGGGTCTCCAGAAGTTGCTAATCCAGAAGAACCTAATACTGAGAATCAGACTCAAGCATCAAGTTCTGCCTCGGAGGAAAACGTCCGTGAGGAAGAGAATGTGGAAGCTGAGCCTGTTCCCCCTTTAGGTGAAATAGGATCCAACTTAGGAGATAATCTAAGGGTAGACGAAATAGAGACCTCTAGGATTAACAAGAATCATCCTATCGATAGCATCATAGGAAATCCTAACGAGGGTGTGAGGACTCGGAGTAGTGTAAATAACAACACTGTGTTGTTGTCGATGATAAACGACTCCGAGGCATATCATACATGTCTATATTCGTGTTTCATATCGCAAGTAGAGCCCAAAAATGTGCAAATGGCACTTAAGGACAACTCCTGGGTTGAAGCGATGCAGGAAGAACTTTCACAATTTAGGAAACTAGAAGTGTGGGAGTTAGTTCCGTTACCTCGAGGGGAGATTGCAATAGGAACCAAATGGGTTTTTAAGTGCAAAAGAGACGATCGGGGTATAGTCACGCGCAACAAGGCGAGATTAGTTGTAAAGGGTTTCAACCAAGAGGAGGGAATCGATTACAACGAAGTGTTTGCACCAGTAGCAAGGTTAGAAGCAATTAGGTTGTTTTTAGCTTTTGCCTCCTTCAAAGGATTTAAAGTATATCAACTGGACGTTAAGAGTGCTTTCCTGTATGGGAAAGTGAAGGAGTTAGTGTATGTAGAACAACCGCCCGGGTTTACAGATCCTAAATATCCTGATAGAGTATATCGATTAGATAAGGCTCTTTATGGATTACATCAGGCACCTAGGGCATGGTATGAGACTCTATCCAACCATCTTTTAGAAAATGGCTTTGAGAGGGGTAGGATAGATAGTACTCTATTTGTGAAGAGAAAGGGAGATCATTTTATCTTGGTACAAGTGTACGTAGATGATATCATTTTTGGATCATCAGACGAACAGATGTGCAAAGATTTCGAGAAGGTTATGAAGTCTAAGTTCGAGATGAGTGCTATGGGGGAGTTGAATTTCTTTTTGGGGTTACAAGTTGACCAGAAGAAGGAAGGCATGTTTATCCATCAGACCAAGTATGTCTATGACATATTGGAACGGTTTGGGATGGAAGGAACAAAGTTGACTGCCCATTTCAGCACGCCGATTCAAGTGAATCACAATCTCGGGCCGGGTACTGATGGTGATACCGATGTGGATCCGACTTTATATCGGGCCATGATTGGGTCACTTATGTATTTAACTGCTTCAAGACCTGATATTATGTTTGCTGTGTGTATCTGTGCTAGGTTTCAAGCGAATCCGAAGGAGATGCATATGAAAGCTGTGAAGCGGATTCTACGATACCTCAAGTCGAAACCGAAGCTGGGACTTTGGTATCACGCGGAGGGAGATCTAGAGTTGGAAGCGTTCACAGATTCTGACTACGGAGGATGCAGCTTGACGCGCAAATCAACGACTGGAGGTTGTCAGTTCCTCGGAGGGAGATTGGTGTCCTGGCAATGCAAGAAACAAACATCGGTAGCCGTGTCAACGTGCGAGGCCGAGTATGTTGCTGCTGGTAGTTGCTGTTCACAGGTTTTGTGGATACAACAACAATTGCGGGATTACGGTTTGGCTTATACTCAAACTCCAATTAGGATAGACAATCAATCTACTATTGCTATAACAAATAATCCAGTTAAACACAGTAAAACAAAGCACATAGACATAAGACATCATTTTATTCGTGATTGTGCTGAAAAGAACTTGATCAAACTGGTAAAGGTGGCAACTGAAGATAATAATGCTGATTTATTTACCAAAGCGTTTGATAAGTCACGTTTTGAGTATTTAATTCAACTTAATGGAATGCGCAACCCAGAGTAAATTGACCTTAGTAGTATTTTATTTCCTTTTATAGTTGTTATATTTCTTTCTTTTTCAGTAGTCTGCTAATTTAGGAAAGTTTCTAATTTAGGAAAGTTTCTATTTTTAGTAAGTTTCTATTTTTAGTAAGTTAGTAGATTAGCTTAGTTTAATGTGTTTTGCTATGAAAAACAAAAAAAAAAAAGAGAGAAAATTACAAAAATACAAAAAAGGAGAATATCAGAAAAGGAGTTAAGTCTTAGATACATAGGTTCAAAGTGACGAAAATTAGCACCGTCGTTACAGACTCTAAGTGTTTAGGCTTTCACACATAATGCAACTAAATCCTAAGTGTTATACTTTATTTAGTTTGATGTGTTGGTAGGCATAATACATATAGGGTATCTAAAGGCTAATAAAATATTCTAGAAAAAGTCAAACGTGTCACTAGCTTAGATGTATGACCAATCGGTCTTAATTTTTATGTACAAGACATACAAACATTGAGTCTAAATGAGGTATGCAAACTTTCTGGGGATGTATAGCAACATCAAATACGTCTGAAAATGGAAAGAATAGAAATATCATGAAAAACTGAGAGTCGAAAACATGCAACTCTGTTGTACGTAAGTACAGACCTGTTGTCTCTGTTTAGATTCGGGTTAGCAGACATGTCGCTTTGTTGTACGTCAGTACAGACCTGTCACCGCTATCTGCTAACTTTAAAGTTAAACCTTAAGTCGAACTAAGACACTTTGTTGTATGAGAATACAGACCTGTGTCCGATGTTTGTCTTTTAAAGAAAGTTTGCAAATACCAACAAGTTAGAATTTTGTCTGTGTGCCTTGATCATAAAAGTATGTCTATGTCTGAGTCACGTAAGATAATTTCCTGATAAATAAAAAGGCCAAGGGATATTCCGAAATGTAGAGTGTTTAACAGGGTAAAATACCAACAATCGGCTAAGTGGGTATGTCACAGCAAACAATCAAAGGAATTCAACAAATTCCTAAGTGTGAAAGTTTAAGTACTGAAAGTAAGTATCGGACATCGCTATCTGATTGAACCTTTCTTAGACTATACTCATCAAAAATATGTTGTTTGGTATTTAGCTTAGCTTGTAAATTTATTTTTATAACTTAAGTCTAGATTAAATTTTTTAGTCAAAATTTTATTTTATTTTAATTTTATTTTTACCTTAGCTTATTTTATTTTCTTTTATTTTATTTTGTTTAGTTTAATTTTTACTTAGGTAAAAGGTCAAAAGTTACTAAGGGTGCATTCAAAGTTGAATAAAATATACAATGCGTGAAATATCTGAGCTTAGGGTAAAAGATTTGGCATAGTTTATCTGGTTACACTACACAGTAGAAAATAGTTGGAAAAAGTTGAAATTATTTCAAAATTTTCTGAAATTTTTCTAAGTGTTGGAAATTTCGAATCTAAGACAGACTCGAATGTGAGATACTTCGAATCTGTCAGTAGACTCGAAATTGCACAGACTCGAAGGTAGTTAGTATATATAGGTCAATAGTGAAGTCATTTATTACTTTACTGTTGTCGAATCTGATTTCTCGAATCTGTTCTGGCGATCTCGAATCTAATCTCGAGTCTATCGTATTTCCACTAAACGACATTTCGTCGATTCTAAAGCTTTTGTGTTCGATTCTAACTTCAAATCTAGGTATAAGCAACATGATTGTACAAGATTTTGGTGGTTTAATACACAAATTTGGGATTAAACATCACATTTTGATGTTTTATAGGTCAAAATAGGGTTTTTGCAAAATTACCAAGTTTGGACTAATAAAAGATCAAATTAAAAGCATAAATCTATGATTAGAACCTAGTTGAACTAATGTATGTGATTTGCTACGTTCAAAATGGTTAAAATCTTGGATTTTTGTTGAAAAAGGGGTGTCGGCCTTTCGAATCTGATAATGGATTCGAATCTGATCATGGGTTTCTCGAATCTATCAATAGATTCGAGATGACCAGATATTCGAATCTGTCCATCAGACTCGAATAGGGTATATTCGAATCTGTCCATTACTTTCGAATATGGGCACTTCGAATCTGTTACTCTCGATTCTGTACCTCATTTATTTTGTTGAATTTAAATTTTATTAAACTTGTGAAATTTAATTGTGTTAGATTTTGTATTTAATCAAATACAAGATAAAACAAATTTGAATTTAAACAAGTTTATTGATTTTTAATAATAATCTAACAATTTTATGTATTGTGCAGATATGGCGCTTCGTGCTTTCGTCCCTAAGCACAATATGGTTCTTAATCCAGATAATCATATCCCTGAGGCGCAGGGTTTTCGTGAAGTGTTGGACTTCTTAGCTGAATCCAGAATTAGCTACGCTTTGTTTCAGAACATTCCGATTGTAATCTCATATGTGCGGCAGTTCTATGATCACTTACAAGTTGATTGCTCTGTCACCCCGACAGTGCTGAGAACAAGGATCGCAGGGCAACCGTTGGTATTCTCTGCCGATATGCTGCGTCAAGTGTTGCAGCTAGGATCTGAGGAAGAGGAGTCTGGGCCTATTGATTTTCCACTAAATATTAGGCAAGCGGCTTTTCAACGAATGGGTTACAGTCTAGATGTAACAAAGTCGTCATATATGAAGAGTGGCCTGATTGGGCAATGGCGTTTCTTGGTCCATGTCTTCATGGTCTGTTTTGCACCGAAGAAAGCTGGATTTGATTACATTGTATCAAAAATCCAATCAGCAATGATCGCGATGGTGTACAATAAGAAGTTTAGTTTCTCGCAGCTGATTTTCTCAGAATTTATTCATCAAATCACGGCTCCTGAGAGAGAAAGGTTCCTGTTGTATCCGAGGTTCGTGATGATGTTGATACGTCACTTTTTGCCAAGTCTGCCACAATCGAATGATTCTTTGAGCGTAAATGTAATGGAAAAACGCATATTTGCTGATTGTTCCTCACACCGAGGAAGATTGGCTGTTCCTACTGCTCGTCCGTTGTTTGGAGCTATCTTAGACAGGAACTTTGTGGCACCTGATAATGCCAACTGGGCATGTGAAATAGAAGTTCAACAGCAACAGCAACAGCAACAGCAACAGCAACAGCAACAGCATCAGCAACCGCATCAGACTCGTGTTCGTCCACGTGATCCAAGGCGAAGACAAAGAGATATTACAACTCAGTCTCAGGCGTCTAGGCCTTCTACGAGTCAGCCAGAGCCAGAGGTACAGGAAGCAGGGCCTTCAAGTGCCAATCCAGAAACCGAGCAAATAGCCCAAACATTGGAGGAAATATGGGCTTCGGGTCCGCATGCAAATGAAGATGTTGCAGCAGCATTGGTGGATGAGCTGCTGAGTCCGCCTGGAGATAATGATGATATATTTCGTGATGTTGACGACTATGAGCCAGAGGGGGCTGAGGCAGGATTGACATCTTCGGAATCTGAAACCGAATCAGATGAAGTTCATGAGGTGGTGACTACCGAAACTGGAAGTTGTTTTGAGACTTATGGTTCTAGATTGATTGTCAATCAAGGTGGTTCGAGGAGGAGAGAGACCAGGGAATTGGAGGAGTCCGATTATGAAGAAGAAGAGATTGCTACGTTAGTGACGAGGCCACGAGCAAAACGTCATAGATTTATGCAAGGGTCGTCTTCTACCTCGGAAGCACAACCAGAAACCTCTCAAGCCCAAACCCAAGCACCAACCACAGATTCACCATCACCGCCACCTCAGCAACACGAACCCTACATTCCGCCACCATTCAATCCTTCTCCCCTTCAGTCCATTCCATCTATGCCAGAAGCATACAATGAAAATCAAAGATTTCTGCAGCTGAAGAGTCGAGTAGATTTTCAGCACGTTCAAATTATAACTCTCACTAAAGCAGTTGGTGAACTCCAAGAGCATAACGCTAATCTGGATAAGGAGAATGCTGAGTTGAGAATGATTATTGAAGGTGTAAGAGATGAAAACACTGAGCTTAAATCTTTTGTCACTGATCAGTCATCCGAGATCCGAGCAATGAGGTCCCTCATTGAGCAGTTAATGAAAAACCTTCAGGCTCAGGGGGAGACGTCGTGTCGTGATCAAGAAGTACAGAGGCGGAGGGACGATGATGAAGATGATAATCAAGGCAATGATCCCAGCTCTCAAAGACAGGATGAGCCAGTAGATTTTTCTACTGCTCAGGCTGCTCAATCTCAGGGGGAGCCAAGTCAAGCAGAAGGTGAAAGAGGAGAGGCTAGTTCTTCAAGGAATTTAGACAGCGACATGATCGATGCGCTGAAAGATATTGAAGAAGAGCTGATGGAGTTTGATTTTGAAGATGAAATGGAAGAGTTGGAGGAAGGGGAATTTATTCCAGATGATGTTGTTGACTGGAAATCTGACGACGAAGTGATAGAGGATGAAGACGATCAAGTCAATGAAGTTATTGTCAATTCACAACCAGTAACGGAGCTATATGAAGGACAAAATCATGATGTGATTGACATTGACTATATCAAAGTAGCCTCAGTCGAGGATAATGAACTTGAAGAGGCCGAGATGGAGCCATCTAGGACTGACTTGATCAATCTTTGGTTCAAGAAAGAGGAAAAGAAAGAGAGTTTGAAGATGAAGAAGAAGATGAGAGTTCCAGGTGCTGGGAACTTCTCAGGAGGCATTATTAGCTGGTTCTTTGACAGAGAACTGCAGCTGTTCATTTTGAAAAGAAGAGATGGACTTCAATACTTGAGGCGGACACTGAAAGCTTTTAATTCTTTGCCCAAGATTGAAGTTAAAGAGTTAGCCTGGAAGGAGCTTATTAATATTGGAGATGATCCTTACGCAAACGTTATTGAAAGAATCATAAGGAAAGAAGGGCGATCAGGCAAATTTGAGAGGCTTAAGCCGAGATCAGGCAAGAGGGTCGAGGATGGATCAAGAATAGATCCTCATACTGGAAGACCTTGGGCTAGAATGATCTACAAGCCAGTCAAATGCTTGAAAAGAGTGCCAATAAAGCCAATGCCACAAAATGTTTTGAGCAACATGAAGTGGTGGTACCTGGAGATTGATACTGCTGAAGCTATAATGGAGGATCAAGACGAGCAGGTAATTTTGAAGGTATACGACCCACTACATTTGATAAACCTATCTAAGGACGACCTGAAGAAGCTTCACGATCAGCCTATATTCTTCACTGAACCATGGAGATCTGAAGCCAGGAAGTTCCAAAAGGTAGTTAAAGTTTGTATAGATGCAGGGTTATATGCAGGTAGTAGCGTCTATAGCTCTAGTACTTAAATTTGATTTAATGTAAATAATTAGAAGCTATCGTCAAGGGGGAGTCTGTTGGTACACCCTGTGTGACGATAGCAGTCTAATCGATCTGCGTTATGATTTAAGTAATATTCTGAATATTAACAAGTGTTTTGATATATATGTTTAATATATGTTTGTCTGTTATTGATTGTGTGTTTGAACTTGATGTAACATATTACAAGAAGTTCAAACATAAAAGTCAAAGAGTATGTCAAGCATAAGTTAAAACATAAGTTTCATCACGTAAGTGTTTAAGTGTATTGGTTAGATTCGAATATGTAAAGGAAGACATTCGAATCTGTGATAGATTCGAATGTATCCTTAGATTCGAATAGGTTAGATTCGAATCTGTCAGATGGACAGATTCGAATGAGGCCTTAGGCCAGATTCGAGGTTGGCCCACAACAGACTCGAATCAGGGCCTATAATTAGGGATAGACTCGAATGATTAAGTGACCTTTGGCAGAATTCGTGAGGAATTAAGCAATAGGCGATCTCGAGTTTATCAGCTAGGTGAGTCCCATTTCGGAGAGAATTAGTACGTAGGATCGTTCGTGAGTCGTTCGTTCAGCGTCTAATAGTCTCCGTGTTTCCGTTGGTTGAGAGTTGTCCGTCTAACCGTCAACGAGGATTCCGCACTCGTTCACGGGTCCGCGTCTAGATAGATCTGTCAGTGGTAGACCTTACAAGTATTGTATTAAATAACTCAAATATTGTAATTAGCTATTATTTAATCGTTTTACAAATTTTGGGTTGTTACATATTAGGATGTGCCTCCACCTTTCAACAACAACTTGTGCCAACTCCTCAGGATGAGACCAAAGAAAATGTTGAATTAGAGGAAGTAAAAGTAGCTGAGACTGATAAGGTGTCAACAACTGCCTCTAAGGTTAAGAAAACGGTTAAGTTTGTGCAGTCTACTAGTGGGTCAAAACTAGAAGAGGCAAAAACTGTGAGTGATAATAACCAAGAGGAGTTGAACAAAGTTGTTGAAACAAAAGAACAGGACATTAGTGAGACCCCTAAGTCAAAGAGTGCTTATAAGAAGTCTATTGACAATATGTCTTGCTTTAGATGTCATGAAAAATGTCATGTTGCATCAAGTTTTCCCTATAGGAAACCAGAGTCTACACCTATCGTATAGAAACAAGAACAACAAGCCTTAAAATTAGTGTTTAATAATACAAGCTCGAGTAGTTCTCAAAATTCTGCGAAGAATTCGAATGCAACATCACGAGTAGGTAACAACCACCGGTGTCAATCGGACAAAATGAAGGGCTTAGGACTAATTCACCGAATAGAGTCCCTAGTCAATCAAGGTCTGGACCACAACCTGTCATTAGGAATAATACCCCTAAGAGGAGTTATACTCCAATTAGATCTTATACTCCCAACAGACATCAGACACCAGGTAGAGCCCAGAGTTATAACATTGAAATGCATTATAACAGAAATTACTGTCTCCACAGCAAAAGACAACCCAAAGGCGAATAGTGGATATTAATCACTCTGCTCCACAACAGGTTCTTGCTCAAAAACCCAAGTCACCTGAAAGGAGAGATGGGTATTTGAAAGAGTTCAAGTATGTGGATGAGAATGGTATTACCAAGTCAGTCATGGCTTGGTTCCCCGTGGTAACTAATTTTTTTTTCATGTGTAGGAATTAACTATAGGTCTTAACAACAAATGGTTCGTAGATAGTGGTTGCTCTCGACACATGACTGGGGAAAGAAGTCTACTAATGGACTTCAAGAGTGGGAACAAGGGGTTTTTCTCATTTGCTGGGAATAAAGGAGACAGTATCACTGGAACTGGAATAGTCACTAATGGGAAAATTACACTCGAGCAGGTCTACTATGTTAATAAGCTTGATCCCAATCTCATTAGTGTCTCGCAGATCTGTGATGAGAAAAATTCAGTCCTCTTTACTAAAAAGGAAGCGTTAGTGATAAAGTCGGGTATCAAGATACCTGAAGAGTGGATTATGATGAGAGCCCTAAGGGTGAATGGTCTGTACATGATGGACATGTCCGTAGCAGATTCATCGATGGGATCTGTATGTCTACTATCAAAAGCTTCAGAGTCTGAATCTTTGCTGTGGCACAGGCGAATGGCACTCTTACACCTAAGGAAGATGAATTTCATCACTAAAATGGTCTTGTGGATTACATCAGGCACCTAGACGCAAGAGTGCCTTCTTGTACGGAAAAGTGAAGAAGTTGGTGTATGTCAAGCAACCGCCAGGGTTTACTGATCCTAAGTATCCAGATAGAGTATATAGATTGGATAAGACTCTGTATGGATTACATCAGGCACATAGTGCATGGTACGATACACTGTCTACTCATCTCTTGGACAATGGGTTTGAGAGAGGGAGAATAGATAGTACACTGTTCATTAAGAGGAAAGGTGACGATTTCATACTGGTACAAGTTTATGTGGACGACATCAACTTTTGGTCGTCAAATGAACAAATGTGCAAAGATTTCGAGAAGGTTATGAAGTCCAAGTTTGTGATGAGTGCGATGGGAGAGCTGAACTTCTTTCTGGGTTTACAAGTTGAACAAGAAAAGGAGGGGATGTTCATTCATCAAACAAAGTATGTCTATGAAATTTTAGAGCGCTTCGAGATGGAAGGAACAAAGCTTACAGCACACTTCAGTACTCCAATTCAAGTCAATCGCAGTCCCGGACCGGGTACCGATAATGATACTGATGTGGATCCAACTTTATATCGGGTCATGATCGGGTCACTCATGTATTTAACTGCTTCTCAACCTGACATAATGTTTGTTGTTTGTATTTATGCCAGGTTTCAAGCTAACCCCAAGGAGATGCACATCAAAGCTGTGAAGCGGATTCTGAGATACCTGAAGTCGAAACCGAAGCTAGGACTTTGGTATCATTCTGATGGAGATCTAGAATTGGAAGCTTACACAGACTCAGATTATGGAGGGTGTAGCTTGAATAGAATGTCAACAACGGGTGGTTGTCAGTTCCTTGAAGGGAGATTGGTGTCCTGACAATGCAAGAAATAGATTTCGGTAGCCGTATCAACATGCGAGGCCGAATATGTAGCTGCCGGTAGTAGCTGTTCACAGGTTCTGTGGATTTAACAACAATTGCAGAATTACGGTTTGACCATACTCATACTCCCATTAGGATAGACAATCAATACACAATTGCCATAACCAATAATCCGGTAAAGCACAGTAAGACTAAGCACATAGATATAAGACATCACTTTATTCGTGACTGTGATGAGAAAAACCTGATAAAATTGGTAAAAGTTCCAACGGAAGACAACTTTGCGGATTTGTTCAGAAAAGCATTTGATAGATCACGCTTTGAGTTGTTAGTCCAACTAAATGGAATGCGTAATCCAGAGCAACCTAACCTTAGTAGACTTATTCTTTTAAATATTTTTAAGTTATTAGTTTGTCTTATTAGTTACGTTACTTAAAACAAAAAGAGAAAAAGAAAATAAAAAAGAGAGAAAACCATTAAAAAATGAGAAAAATGAAAATAAAGAGAGAAGTCTTAGAGTCCAAGTTTCAACGTGACGAAAATTAGCACAGTCTAACAAACTCTAAGTGTTAAACTTTCACACATAATGCACTTAAATCAAAGTGATATACATGTTCATAGTCTAATAAGTTGGTAGGCATAAAACATGAAGGTTTTCCTAAAAGCTAATAAAACAATCAAGAAAATGTCATATGTGTAACTAGCTTAGATGTATGACCAAAAGGTCTTAATTTCTATGTTAGAGGCTCACATACAATAATTATGAATGAGGTATGTAAATCAGTCTGGGGGATGTATGGCTTCGTCAAAATACTTCTTAAAAAATAGCAAGTATGAAATGTAAAGAGAGTCAAGACATGTCGCTTTATTGTGTGTAAGTACAGATCTGTTACCGCTGTTTTGACTCAAAATAGCAAGGTATGTCGCTTTGTTGTATGTAAGTACAAACCTGTCACCACTGTCTTACTAAAATAAAAGAAGTATGATCTTCCCTAAGACAAACTAAGACACTCTGTTGTATGTAAATACAAAACTGTGTTCGAAGTTTTCCTTTTAAAGATGATTTGTAGATACCGAAAAGTCATAATCATTGTATGTCTCTCTTGATCATAGAATTATGTCTAAGTGTGGGACATGTAAGTTAATTTCTTGATAAATAAAACAGGCCAAAGGAAAATTCTATGTGTTGAGTGTTTAAGTGGACAAACATACCGACAATCGACTTGGTGTGTATGTTACGACAAACAATCAAAGGAATCAAAAATTCCAAAGTGGAAAAGTGCAACACCGAAAGTGCGTTGGCAAAGCTATCTGATTGAACATTCTATGACACTCTCACAAAAAGATTTAGTTTATGTACTTATTGTTAATTTCTTGCAAATTAATTTGTTTTCTTTTACTTTATAGTATTTTAATTTACTTTATTTTATTTTATTTTAGTTCATTTTGTTTTTAATAGATAAGAACACGGTCAGTTACTAGGATACATTTTAGTTGAAAAAACAAAAATTGCGTGATAATCTATTTGCTTAGTGTGAAGTGTTTCGAAAAGTTGAAAAAGTTGTGAAAGTTGAAAAAGTTACAAAAGTTGAAAAAGTTGAAAACTTTTCAAAGTTTTTCAACCTTTGGACTTAAGTTCGTGAACCCCCTAAGTTCGAACGAACTTAAGGGAGCTAAGTTCGAGACACAGTTCACTATCAATAGTGCAACAACATTAAATTCGTTCACCTACTCGAATTTACCTACTCACGAACTTACAAAGGGTTATCTCGAACTTAGCTGGAGACCACGAACTTGTCGCATCTTTCACGAGTTTGTTTTTGTTCCACGAAGAAAACTACAGTTCCACCTTGAACTTCACTTTAGTTGTTGTCGATTTATCTCACAAGGAACTAAGTAAGTGTTATTTTAGACTTTTAATGGTTTACAAATCGTGTATTTTGGGTTTGAAATAACCGAAGGCCAGGTGTTTCAAAATACCAAGTCTAGGGCTATAAAACTTAAAATAAAATATCAATAAACTCCATTAGAACCTTTTAGGACTAGATTCATTGGTCATTTAAGTCTAAAAAGGATTAAATCAGAAGTTTTGATGTTCAAGGGGCTGACTTCGAACTTGTTCATCAAGAACAGTTCTTACGAACTTGAGGAGCCTACGAACTTAGATAAAAAATATCTACAAGTTCGAAGCCTCTCTCGAACTTACTAACAAGTTCGTAGGGCTTCTGATTCACACGAACTTACACATAAGTTCGAAGGTCATCAAGTTCGAACGAACATAATCAAGTTCATATGAACTTAAATGTTTTCCAAAATTTATTTTTTCAGAATTTAACTATTTATTGCGTGTGCAGGAATGGCAAAAATCGTGCATTTTTCAAAAAGCACAATATGGTGGTTAGCATAGACCTCCAAGCTCCTGAGGCAGGGCAATATAGAGAGATTCTGGAATTTTCGACTAGATCAAGGATAGTCTATGCGTTGACTCACAATCTAACGCTAATAATTCAGTGCATTCGTCATTTTTGGAATACATTGCATGTGGATAGTTCCGTAGTGCCCCCGGTTCTCAGGCAACTATTGATGGACAAGTTATTTTATTCTTAGCTGATAATCTACGGGAAATTCTGCATTTGGGAAATTCTGTAGTGCCCCCGGTCCAGTCAATTTCCCAGCTGCTCTAAGGCAAGCGGCCTTCCAAAGAATGGGCTACGCTCAGGACTTGGCTAAAGCCTCGTATGTGAAAAGCGGGCTGATTGGACAGTGGCGGTATCTTATGCACGTGCTGCTAGTATGTTTTGCACCTAAGAAGGCAGGTTTTGACATGATGACATCCAAACTACAGTCCGGGACGATCTCATTGGTATATAACAAGCCATTTAGGTTTTCGGGCTTCTTTTTTGGAGATTTTGTGCATCAGATCACAGCGCCAACCCAGGAGAGATTTTTGCTATACCCGCGGTTCGTTATGATGATAATCAGGCACTTCTTGCTGAATTTTCCACCTCTACCGGAAGTGGTTGTTGTAGCAGGGATTTATAAGAGGATTTTTGCAGATTTCCAGAGCCACAATTCACGAAGGGCGAAAAATGTTAGACCGCCGATGACTCCATTGTTCGGAGCTTTAATAGATCCAGAGTTTGTTGCTCCAGATGCAGAAGACTGGATAGTTAATGAGCCCCAACAACAAGCACCGGCACAACAAGAACCGGTTGCTCCAATTCAGCCTCCACCGCGGACAGCAGCGGCAGCTGTCGCTTCTACGTCGGGAGCCAAGCTGATCCGATACAGGAAACATTGGAAATTATTTTTGCTCAAGGAGGGGCTGCTCAAGAGCCAATCACCGAAGAGCTGATTCAGGATCTTCTTCATCCTCCCGAGGCTATGGAAAATATTTTTGAAGATATAGAGAATTATCAGTCGGAGGATGCTACTGAGGTTGTTAAGATAGACACGGAGACATATTCTAAGACTGCAAGTGACGTCAGAGAAGCTGCAAATCCTCCAACTTCGTTTGGTCGTCATGGTACTCGACTAGTTGTGCAGCCACAAACTCTATCATTCAGTCTCTCCAAGATGAAGAAGACGAAGATGAAGAGTTTGTGCCAGTTGAAGAGGCGTTGGTTGCACGGCACCAAAGGGCTAAGTGCCAACGTCTAGATCAGTCAGGGCCGTCTACATCATCCGTCATTCCTCCAGCAATCATCACAACCACTCTATTAAAATCCACATTGACAGACACCCAGAGCCTTTTTCAACTTAAAACACAAGTTGAACTCCAAACAGTCCAAATCCTTCATCTCACCAGTGCAGTCCAAGAGTTACAATAGCACAATACGCAGTTGGCTCAGAAAAATACATATCTACATCAGACTGTGACTGCCCAGCAAGATCAAATAGCAACTCTTCAATCCCTAATGGAGCATATTTTAAAAGATCGTGCAGCTCAGAGGGAGAGTTGTAAGGAGGATGAGTTAAGGGGGGCCAGTAGAGAAGACGAAGGAGATGACCCTAGCGCAGAAAAGGAAAGTGAGCTAGCAGATCTTTCTAAATAGACTGCTCTGCAAGCTAACATTCAGGGGGAGTCTGGATCGTCGTCAAGGGCTGATAAGGATAAGGGCAAGGCTCCCGATGCTACAAATGTGATTGAAGAAGATTTAATCGGAGCCATGCTGGATTTGGTTGAGGAAGACATCAGATTCGACTTTAAAGATGAAATAGACTAGGATGATCTTGAAGAAGACAAATTTGTTCCCGAAGAGGTTCCTGACTGGAAGTCTGATGATGAAGTGATAGTAGACGAAGAAGATGAGGTAGATGAAGTGGTTATAAGTAAGCAACCGGTCAAAGAAGAATACATGAATGAAGATCTGACTCTGTAGATCTGGAGATACTTAAATCTGTCTTAAATAATGAATCGGATACTGAAAGGTCGGATAGGGATCTTATGAGAGAAGAGAAGAGAAAATTATGGTTCAGGGAAGAAAAGAAAAAGGACTTGGCTATGAAGGAGAAGATGAACAGCTAGGGTTTCAAGGCAAAACCCTAGAAAGTGAAACCAATGAGAAACACCGGGCCAAAGGAAGGAGACACCCACACAGCACTCTCGAATGAGTAACAAGTCAAAAAACCACACCCACACCCGAATCGAACACACCCTAAGATATCGAACCCAAAGTGTATGAACCGAGGCTCTAATACCATGAAGAAATTAAGCAAGAACAACAACATATCAAGGACTGTAACTATATTTCCAAAAAACCCTAAACAACCGATTTGTAGACCACCCTATTACTTACACCACAAAACTCACGACATCGCTCCGTGATTTAACCATCAACAGATGGAAATCACTCTCTCAACAATACAATACAACCGATCAAATTTGTTTGATCATTTAACAAAAAACTGCACAACAAACTACAAACTCTAACCCTCAAATTATGAACAGATGAAGCGGAAAGGTTGAAATCGAATAGTTGAAACCAAGAAAAATGAGCGGATGTGACTTCAGCTCCTTTGCCTTTTATAGAGAAGTAGGTAAGGAGAAAATACAACTTATATCCATGCACTTTCAGGATTCAACCAAAAACAAACAAAATATAATAACAAGTTTGAAATTATTTCAAAGACGCCCATGCACAATTAACTTGACTAAAAATACACTTTAACAAAAATAGATAAACGTACACACCAAACAAGTTTTCCAAGTTTTCCCTTGCTTTTGCTCATTTGTAATCAAATCGTATCGTCTTATTATATTTCCATATTTGTTTTTTTCTACAGTAATCTATATACAATTAATTGAGTACATATTATGTTCTGTTTTTTCTTTTTCTTTTTGAACTTTATAGTTGCATCACATTTTGGTTTTTTTTTAAATTTTTTTTAAATTTTTTGTTTTCTAATACATTAGTTTCTAATTTTTTTTTTCAAGTTTGCATTCGTTTTATAACAATTGTTTATTTAGTTTACTTTTTTTTAATTTTTATATTTATTCTAGAATCTGAGTTATAACTTGTTATCAGATGTAATTAGTTGTGTATATTTTGTGTTAACTACAAGATTTTATATATATATAATCCTATATATTTAAAGTCCAGTTTTTTAATAATTTGTTCAAATAAACTGAATTTTTACTAATGAAAATAACCATATATTTATAATAAAAAAATTAATTTACTAATAATATACAAATTTCATCCGGTAAATTTAATATTAAAATATTTTCTAGTTATTAATTATCAAACAAATTATATAAAACTGGACTCTAAATGTGTATATATATATATATATATTTATATATATATATATATATATATATATATATATATATATATATATATATATATATATATATATATATATATATATATATATATATATATATATATATATACATACATACATAATCTTATCGTTAACACAAAATATACACAACTAATTACATCGGATAATAAGTTACAACTCATATAGTAGATTAAATATAAAAATTTTTTAAAAAGTAAACTAAATAAACAATAGTTATAAAACGAATGCAAACTTGAAAAAAATTTGAAACTAATGTTTTAGAAAACAAAAAATATACACGAAATTAGAAAAAGAACAAAATGTGATACAACTATAATATTCTAAAAGAAAAAGAAAAGAAAGAACATAATATGTAACCAGTTAATTGTATATAGATTACTGTAAAAAAACAAATAAGAAAATATAATAAGACGGTACGATTTGATTACAAACGAGCAAAAACATGATACAAGTTTTTTTATTTTATAAAATTATTAAAAGAGATATGATATTTTAATTTAGTTGGATAAATATGATATTTTGAAGTTTAGTTGAAAGAAGAAATGAGTAAGGTTATAATGGTCATTAATTAATAATCAATATTAGTTATGAGTTTTAAATGTTATAAAAATAATTAAATTAATGAATTTGGGTATATATGATATTAATGATGTTTAAGAGGGATATATGTGATACTACTAATAATTAAAATTGGGTATATATAATATTATGACGTTTAGAAGGGATATATATGATATTAAAGTTTTAGGTTGGGTATATATGATATTATGAAGTTTTGGAAGGGTATATATGAAATTCTCCCTTGGTTTAAAATTGAAAAGCCCAATTTCTGTCAAAAAATGGAGCGACCCGGATCTTCTGTCTTGTGTGACCCGCGGACGTGCTGTAAAAAAAACCAGACGGCCTCTAGTGTGCGCCATTGAAGGGGTGCATACTAGGGTAAAAAAATAGCACGTTGGTCTCTGTCTTTTGGAAATCAAAGCGCCGCTAGCCGGCTAGGGTAAAGCGCCTCGCCGCCTCATCCAATTGCTGCGACGAATTAACAAATCAAGTATCGAAAGCTTACATTCCTTTGAAGATTGAAGAGGGACGGTGGAATTCTAAGAGTTTTCACTTTTCATCATCAACGTTCAGATCTTACAACAATGTTGAAATCGTCATCAAAGATTCAAAGGTATTTTAATAGCATCCTACAATTAGTTTAATCACTTCACGAATAACGATTTTATCTAATCATCTTCTATCAAAATGACCTCTACTCTTGCTCTTCACAAAATCACAAATTCTGAAATTCATTTAATCGTCTTGGCTCTTGCTCTTCAGTCTTCACGCAATCAGAAACAGAAGCAGAAAGTCAAGAATCAGAATTTAGGTTCAGAAACAGAATTCTTCTTGGGCTGTTGGCTGTTGGCTCTTTGCTCTTGCAGTCTTGCTTTTACTCTCGACGAAACAGAAACAGAAATCAGAAACAGAAACAAAAATCAGGTCATGTAACATACTTTCCCTTTCTCCCTTTCTCCTTTAATACGGTTAATCTGTTATCTTTTTTGATATATTATGGCTCCTAAACGAAAATATGATTCTGGATGTGAAAAACGTAAAAAGAAAAGGCGAATTGAAGAACTTATTAGGTCTCAAAGTGGAGATTTAGATAAGTTTTTGGGAAAAGGACCACGAGTTTCTGCTCATAATAAATATAATGATGATACAAATGTTGTGGATGTCAATACAAATAATCCTACAGTTAATGATAATGATGCTAGTAATGTTAATCTTGATAATGGTAATGTTTACAATATTGATGTTAATAATAATGCGAATGATACTAATATTGATGAGAAGGATGTTAATTGTACTAATATTGATAATACATGTGTTGATGGTACTAGTATTGATAACACTAATGCCGATCATAGCAATCTTTTTGATACAAATATTGACGATGCTAAAATTGGTATTGATATATTTGATCCTAGATATTGGGATGGATTAAGTTCCGACATGATTAAGGTGTTAATAACAAGTGGTCCAAAAAGAGATCACAATATTGAAAAGGGTCCAAAAGATAAGTTTTCTAGACGATTTTCTGCCACTTTATATACTAGGATTCTACCAAATAAGGATAAATGTGATCGAGAATAGTTACTATACTCAAAAGAGCTTAATAAAGTATTTTGTTTTGTTGTAAAGTAGTTAGAAAAGGGCTTGCAAAGGGTCAATTAGCTAACGAGGATTTCTCGGATTGTGCACATCTTAGCACTAGACTTAAAGAACATGAAATTAGCTTAGAACATATTACAAATATGGCTACTTGGTTTGACATGCGTCAAAGATTGAAAATAAATGAAACAATTGATAAAGTAATGCAAGAACAATTTGAAAAAGAAAGAGATCATTGGAAAAATGTTCTAGAAAGAATTATTTCAATTGTACAGTTTCTTGCTAAACAAAATTTAGCTTTTCGTGGATCAAATGAGAGATTATACCAAAATAGCAATGGAAATTTTTTGGCATTGATTGAAATGTTAGAAAAGTTTGATCCGGTTATCAAAGAACATGTGCGTCACATCACGAGTAATGAAATTCATATTCATTATCTTGGTCATAATATTCAAAATGAGTTAATCTTTTACTTGCTTGTGCTATTAAATCACAAATCATTAATAAGATTAAACAATCCAAATATTTTTCTTTGATACTTGATTGTACCCCTGACACTAGTCATCAAGAACAAATGTCTATAATATTAAGATATGAAAATGTTTCTTCCACATGTGTTAATATCGAGGAATCATTTTTAGGATTTTTAAATGTTGATGATACTACCGGTCAAGGGCTTTTTAATGTCACACTAGAAGATCCAAGGATTAACCCTTAAATCTTTGTCCATAACTCGTTGGGAGAGTCGTGTTGAGAGTGTAAAAGCCATTAAATTTCAACTTTTAGAAATAAGAGAAGCTTTACTTCAACTTGCTGAAAATGATAACGATCCTAAAAATAAAAGTGAAGCAAAATCTCTAGCAACAAATGAACTTGGTGATTTTGAGTTTTTACAAGCAATAGTAATTTGGTATGACATATTAGCAATAGTATATTTGGTTAGTAAAAAGTTACAAACTAAAAATATGCTATTGATGTTGCTATTATAGAATGGGTTATATGCCAAAAATAGCAACAACTTTTTGTAGTTTTACCGTTTATACCCACATTATTTATTTGTTATCATTAATAGCAACAACTTTTGTATTATTCACCGATTACCAACTTTTGACCTGGAAACCTGTTATAGCATGTTACCATCAATTAATACCAACAACTTTTATCTTTTTATCAATAACAGCAACAACGTTTTATATTTTTACCAACAATAGCAACGACTTTTATCTTTTACCAATAATAAAAACATATCAAATTAAAATTTTCTTTATCTTTAACTGATAATCACTATAAAGAAACTAAATTTATGAAAATCGAAACACAATCAAATAAGTTCATAATCCATTTTTTTGTTTAAATTTTGTTAGAAATATATCAAATGCAATGTGTACCTATAAAAGAGATAAAAAAAATATGTTTTCAATATACATTAAAAAATGAATATTATTTTGATGTGTCATATTTTCATGCATAGTCGGGTTTTATAGGTATGATTGGGTCGACCACTTAAGTGTAACATGACAACGTGAAACTTAAATCATTTAGTATAAGATGTCTAACAAAATTTAAATACAAATATAAATTATGAGCTTATTTGAACGTCATCTGATTTTCATAAATTTAAATCATATATAATCATCCATAAAATAAAGGGATGTATATTTTAAATATTACCATTTTATTTACCAAATATATTGGGTACAAATGTTAATAGCGATGAAAACAATTAATTGTACAAGTTCAGGGTGGCTTATGTAAATACTTAATTGTTGTATTTTATATAAATAACAGTAGGTGCTACTATTTAGAAAGACGTAAATTGATAGAAGAATTCTAGGTTTGAGAAGATTGCTTTGCAAGAAAGTCAAAAGAACATCAATGTAATATTTCTCTTCTCAATAATCATTTGACAGATTGTGTTTGATTATTAATTGTTCATATGATTGTTTATGTTGAATGAATTGCATGAAATATGAATTATCAATATAAATAAAAGACTAATTATCTTAGATCATAATTATTTATTATTATTCATTTATTTATCACATAAATAAAAGACTAATTTCCAAATGAACTATTAGTGAATAATTTAATTATGATATGAAGTAAAATCCTAGCCACATGTTTTATCCACTTGTACTATGTGCTTCAAGCCTTGCAATTTGGCAATTCATAAGCATGAGTACAAGCCTTAAAGCCTTGAGTACAAGAGCCTTAAGCATCCAACCAAATATAAGTAATTGAAACTCATGAATTCTTGCAAGTTTTGTTGGGAGAAGCTCAAGGATTTGGTACAACCAATTTAACAAACTCAAGGTATAATTATTCATGCTTTAAAAAGTGAGTATGGAAGTTTCATGTTGGTACACCCTGTGTGACGATAGTAGTCTAAGTGATCCAACATTGTGGTTTAGCAAGTGTTAGATATATATGTTTATATATGGTTGATAATTATTATTGTTTGTGTGTTTGAACTTAATGTAACATATTACAAGAAGTTCAAACATAAAGATCAAAGATAAAATTAATCATAAGGTAAAAACATAAGTTTCAATACTTAGTTAATTATGTGAGAAGGTAAATTCGAATTATCTAAGGACTAGGATTCGAATCTAGTTAGATTCGAATGAGTCTCTTGGTAGATTCGAATGTGACCATTTAGGCAGATTCGAGAATATCAGATGGGTCAAACTCGAATGGGCTTTGGGCCGGATTCGAGTTTAGCCCATGACAGTCTCGAATTAGCCTCTATAATTAGGGATAGACTCGAAATATTATCAGACTTTTTTGCAGAATTCGAGAGTGATTAAGCATTAAGGGATTTCGAGTTTATCATCAGTGTTAGTGTCGTTTCGGAGAGAATCAGTTCGTAGGTGCGTTCTTGTGTAGTTCGTGCAGCTTCTGATAGTCTCCGTGTTCCTGGTGAGTGTTGTTACCGTCTACCCGTTAACGAGGATTCCGCACTCGTTGACGGTTCCGCGTCTAGATAGATCTTGTGTAGCGCAAGACCTTACAAGTGGTATCAGAGCATAAGGGGTGTTCTTGGTGTTCTTCGTGTTCATCTAGATATATCCTAGGTTTCTTGACGGTATTGGACGGTTTTTCTCTCAAATTCGTGTTTTTCGAGCTTAGCAAATTGTCATCCGGGAAATACTTTGTATTTTTTACGTTTTTGATCGAAATCATTATTTTTCGTTGGAAAAATATTGATTTAATCTGCAAAACGTTAAGAAATCAAAGTCTTAGCCGTTTTTCGAGTTTGTGGCGCTCGAATCTATTAGGAGTAATTAGGGTTACACTTAGTCTCGAGTCTAACCAAATACGCTCCTTTCGAGTCTGATACAGAGTGTTTTCGAATCTAATTCGAGTTTGTGCTAGTTTCGAATAGGGTCTCGAGTCTGCTGTCATTCGAGTTTACTTCGAGTTTGGACTAGATACGAATAGGGCTTCGAATCTACTGTGTGTTCGAGTTTGCCTTGACCTTCGAATTTGAGGAATTTCGAATCTGTCATTAGTTTCGACTTTGATTGAATTACCAAAACTTAATCGAATTTAATCCCAAATAAATTTAAATTTAATTATATTCGAATCTACCTAGATTCGAAAGAATTAACTCAAATTAGTTTCGAATTAAATTAATTATGTTCAATTCAATTACTTTCGAAAAGATGTCAAATCTTCAAAAATTCCTTGAAATGGACCACGAGGTCGGGAAGGCAAACACTCCGCCTAAGCTGATGAAACTCGAGGATAACTATTGGTGGAAAGATCAGTTTACCGATTTTGTGCGTTTCAATGACATGCGCATGTGGGTATGTATTGACGAAGGCTACATTCCACCTATTTTTGAACTTGAAGGCCGTCAGAGAGTCTTATCATACCAAATGATGAAGGAGGATGATAAGAAACTGTATGAAGCCGAGAACAAAGCTTTCTTGATAATTCGAATGGCGTTGCCTCTGGATATACTACACACATTTAGGACTAAGAAGACATCTAAGGAACTTTGGGAGTCACTAGAGAAGAGGTGTGAGGGTAATCCTAGGGTTCGACGAAAGCGTATGGAGCTGTTGAAACAACAGTTTGCGATTTTCAAGGCGTTAAAGGATGAACAGCTGGATGATACCATCACCCGGTTCTATCATCTGTTGACGGAACTTGAAAGTCACGGGATTGAGTATACTGACACCGACAAGAACAATAAGCTTCTTGATGCCTTACCAGCCAAATGGGCTATGTATGTGGCAATGATAAAGCTTAATGAGAATAAGTATTATACCCAATCTTTGGAGGATATTGTGGGAACGTTGCGAGCTTATCATTTCGAGCTACTGAAGGCCGAAACGGATTACGAACAAGTCAGAATCCAGCAATGTATTTTGGAAAATCAACAAAACCTTCAGCAACAGCTGATTTGAAGACTGCTACAGCGTTTTTCACCGGAGAAACGTCATCACCAGCAGAGACTGATGACTCATTGAATCGAGCGTTCTTAGGGTTGGGAAGATCAGAAGAACAGCAACCTCAAGCAGCTCAGGCAACAACATCTCAGAGCTATTCTAAGATGCCCATGAACGCTAAATCAGCGAAAGAACATTTGAACTTACTTGCTTCATTTGTTGCCGCATACGGGAACTGCGTTCAGGGGAAGATAAACGATCCTGCTCTCTGGGATGAAGACTATGATCAGGTCGACCCTGACGATCTTGAGGAGATGGACCTTAAATGGCAGCTGGCCATGGTAACCCAACGGGTTAAAAGATTCATCAAACGAACTGGGAGGAATCTGACGATGAACAATAAGGGAATTGGATTTGATAAGTCCAAGGTCAAGTGCTACAACTGTCAAGGTCTGGGGCACTTCGCCAGAGAATGTCAGAGACCGAAGGTAGATACGTACCAAGGGCAGAGTCAGCATCAGGGACGGTTTCAGAATCAATCCCAACAACGATGCCTTCCAAGTTCATCTGCCGGTCAAGCCAATCTAGCTGGTCTACTTTCAAATGTCACTTCAGACAGACAGCTAGATGGTACTTACGACTGGAGTTCACATCCGGAATCAAATGCTCGGGCTTTTATGGATGAAGTCACGGAGAATGGATGTGAAGGGGAAGAGCAGACCACAAGGGACAGCAGTCCGATGTGGGTGGAGAAGACGAATGATCAGACAGTTCTGGAGTTTGCCGCTCAAATGGCCAACGTGGAATCCGACCACACAAAGGTTAATCTGACTTACTCTCTTTTTCATGAGTTATGTGTATTGTGTGTTACTTCTAATGATAAGTTAACTCTAGTCTTAGAATCACATAAAACCATAACTGCTCAAAATGAGTCTTTAAAAACTGAAAACGCTAGCCTAAACGACATTAAGCAAGATCTTAAGGAAAAACTTAAGGCTGATGCTCAAGATGTAATAGTTCTGAAAGACAAACTGAGTGAGCAGTGTGTTAGGTTAGAGCTTATGTATGAGCATGTAGAGGCCTTGACCAAAAATCTAAAGGACAAAGACATAGAGCTAGCTGAAACAAAGGTAAGTGTAGCAGAGGCCAATAGTAAGCTAAAGAAGTTTAGGAATTCAAGCCTAAACCTAGGGAAAGTTTTAGATGCTCAACGTCAATCTAAAAAGCCTGTAGGTCTAGGATTTCATGAAATTCCTCCACCTTTTAATGCGAACTACGTGCCTCAACCTCAGGAGAAATCTGATAAATCAGTAGACTTAGAGGACATACCTGCACCTATATATAAGCCTGTAGTAGAAAATACACCTAAGGTGGCTGACACAACCGTCAATGTTAAGAAAGTCAAATTTGTGTCTTCCTCCAGTGAAACACCTGCAGGAAAACATAAAATTGATTTTAATGATCAGGACGATGAGCCAGTCGCAATAGATGTACAAAAGGACCAAGACACTAGTGAGACACCTAAGTCTAAGGGCACACACAAGAAGTCCATAGATAAGATGTCCTGCTTCAGATGTCATGAAAAGGGGCATGTTGCTTCTCACTGTCCGCTTAGGAAAGCCGAAGTTACACCTAAGACAGTGAACCCAACACCTGTTAAGCCCTCAACAAATGTGGCGAGCACTAGTAGTTCTCAGAGTACCGAGAAAACTGTGCAGGCCGCACCAAAACAAGTTGTGAAACAAACACCGGTAAAGGTTGGACCAAAGGAAGTGGTTAGGACAAATTCACCGAATCGTGTCATTAATCAATCTAGGTCAGCACCTCAACAAGTCTATAGGAGCACAACACCTAGCAGGGCACACTCTCCAGTTAGGTCTCATACTCCTGTTAGACATTACGCACCGGTTAGAGCTCAGGGATCACAATCTGAAATGCAATATAATCGGAATTATTCTAGAGCTCCACAACAAATGCCTACTCAAAGGCAGAGAGTGAATTTACATCACTCGGCACCACAACAAACTCCTGTTCAACGACCCAAGTCACCTGAAAGGCGAGATGGGTATTTGAAAGAGTTTTAGTATGTGGACGAGAATGGTATAACCAAGTCAGTTATGGCTTGGGTTCCCCGTGATAACTAACCTATTTTCTTTCATGTGCAGGAGATTACCACAGGTCCAAACAACAAATGGTTCGTCGACAGTGGATGCTCCAGGCACATGACAGGGGAAAGAAGTCTCCTTACAGACTTCAAGGGTGGGAATCGGGGATTTGTATCATTCGCGGGAAACAAGGGAGGAAACATCACGGGTACCGGAGTGGTCACTAATGGGACGATCAAGTTGGATCAAGTTTATCATTTTGATAAACGGGTTCACAATCTCATTAGTGTATCTCAAATCTATGACAAGAAGAATTCAGTGTTGTTCACAGACACTGAAGCGTTAGTGCTAAAACCGGGATTCAAGATTCCTGAAGAATGGGTATTGATGCGGGCACCAAGGAAGAATGACTTGTACATGCTTGATATGAACAACCCGGAGACTTCGATGGGGCCGATCTGTTTGTTATCCAAAGATTCGGAGACGGAATCGGTATTGTGGCACAGACGCATGGCTCACTTGCACCTAAGAAAAATGAACTACATAACGAAAAATGGATTGGTGCAAGGTGTGCCTATGAAGAGCTTTCAGTTCGAGGACAAGTGTCTACCATGCTAGAAGGGCAAACAACATAAGAAGACACACAAGTCCAAGACGCAGAACTCCATAACCTCTACATTCGATTTGTTGCACATGGATCTTTTCGGACCAATCAACAAAAGGAGTATAGGAGGTAGTTGGTATTGTTTAGTTATCACTGACGACTACTCACGATTTTCTTGGGTTTTCTTTTTAGGTACAAAGGACGAGACGACTTCCAAGCTCGTCGGGTTCTTAGACCAAGTGGAGAATTTCTACGGAACAAGGGTTAAAAGAATACGTAGTGATAATGAAACTGAGTTCAAAAACACTGTAATTGGTGTATATTGCCTCTCAAAAGGCATAGTGCATCAATTCAGTGCAGCATATGAGCCTCAACAAAATGGGGTGGCCGAACGTAAAAACAGGACATTGATTGAGGCTGCAAGGACTATGCTTTCGGATTCAAAGCGTCCTACCATGTTTTGGGGGGAGGCAGTGAATACCGTGTGCCATATTTTAAACCGAGTCCTTACAGTCAAATCTTTGAACAAAACCTGTTATGAAATTTTGAATAAACGGCCACCTAATTTAACTGGCTTCGAACCGTTTGGGGTACCATGCACTCTTTTACGAACAAAACATCAACCAATGTTTGGTGAAAAGTCTGACGAAGGATACTTCCTAGGTTATGTGCCGAACTCACCAAACAAACGGGTTTTTAGCAAAACAAATGGTACAGTGGAAATTGTGTATAACATTGAAGTCACAAGTTATACACATGAACCCCAAACAGGTCCGGAATGGATATTTGACTATGATAAATTATTTGAGTCATTTAACATTCCTTTGGATGAAAATGCAGGTACAATCGAAAAGGACATGGCGACGTTACATCTGAATGACGAAGGTCATACCTTTCCGAGGACTACATTTCAATCCACAACCGAGCCTACTGTGACTGAAGATGGATCTCCAGAAGTTGCTGATCCAGAAGCACCTACCACTGAGAATCAGACTCATGCAACAAGTTCCAACTCTGAGGAAAATGTCCACGAGGAGGAAAATGTAGAATCTTAGGTTGTTCCCCCATTAGGTGAAATAGGATCTAACTTAGGAGATAATCTGAGAGTTGACGAGATAGAGACCTCTAGGATTAACAAGAACCATCCTATAGAAAGCATCATAGGAAATCCTAACGAGGGTGTGAAGACTAGGAGTAGTTTAAATAACAACACAGTGTTGTTGTCGATGATAAATGACTCCGAGGCATATCATACATGTCTCTATTCTTGTTTCATATCGCAAGTAGAGCCTAAAAATGTGCAAATGGCACTTAAGGATAACTTCTGAGTTGAAGCGATGCAGGAAGAACTTTCGCAGTTTAGGAAACTAGAAGTGTGGGAGTTAGTTCCATTACCTCGAGGGGAAGTTGCTATAGGAACCAAATGGGTTTTTAAGTGCAAAAGAGACGATCGGGGTATAGTCACTCGCAACAAGGCTAGGCTAGTTGTAAAGGGTTTCAACCAAGAGGAGGGAATCGATTACAATGAGGTGTTTGCACCAGTAGCAAGGCTGGAAGCCATTAGGTTGTTTCTAGCGTTTGCCTCCTTCAAGGGCTTTAAGGTATATCAATTAGATGTTAAGAGTGCTTTCCTATATGGGAAAGTGAAGGAGTTGGTGTATGTAGAACAACCGCCCGGATTTACAGATCCAAAATATCCTGATAGAGTATATCGTTTAGATAAGGCTCTATATGGATTGCATCAAGCACCAAGGGCGTGGTATGAGACTCTATCCAACCATTTATTAGAGAACGGGTTTGAAAGGGGTAGGATAGATGGTACTCTATTTGTTAAGAGGAAGGGAGCACATTTCATCTTGGTACAAGTGTACGTCGATGATATCATTTTTGGATCATCAGACGAACAGATGTGCAAAGATTTCGAGAAGGTGATGAAGTCGAAATTCGAGATGAGTGCAATGGGAGAGTTAACTATCTTTTTGGGGTTACAAGTTGACCAGAAGAAGGAAGGGATGTTTATCCATCAGACGAAGTATGTCTATGACATATTGGAACGCTTCGGGATGGAAGGAACAAAATTGACTACCCATTTTAGCACGCCGATTCAAGTGAATCACAATCTCGGACCGGGTACTGAAAGTGATACCGATGTGGATCCGACGTTATATCGGGCCATGATCGGATCACTTATGTATTTAACTGCTTCAAGACCTGACATCATCTTTGCTGTGTGTATTTGTGCTAGGTTTCAAGCTAATCCGAAGGAGATGCACATGAAAGCTGTGAAGCGGATTCTACGATACCTCAAGTCGAAACCGAAGCTGGGACTTTGGTATCACGCGGAGGGAGATCTAGAGTTGGAGGCGTTCACGGATTCTGACTACGGAGGATGCAGCTTGACGCGCAAATCAACAACTGGAGGTTGTCAATTCCTAGGAGGGAGACTGGTATCCTGGCAATGCAAGAAACAGACGTCGGTAGCCGTGTCAACATGCGAGGCCGAGTATGTTGCTGCTGGTAGTTGCTGCTCACAGGTTCTGTGGATACAACAACAATTGCGGGATTACGGTTTGGCTTACACTCATACTCCCATTATGATAGACAATCAATCTACAATTGCTATAACTAACAATCCAGTTAAACACAGTAAAACAAAGCACATAGACATAAGGCATCATTTTATTCGTGATTATGCTGAAAAGAACTTAATCAAATTGGTAAAAGTGGCAACAAATGATAATAATGCTGATTTATTTACCAAAGCATTTGATAAGTCACGGTTTGAATATTTAATTCAACTAAATGGAATGCGCAACCCAGAGTAATTTGGCCTTAGTAGTAGTTTATTTCCTTTTATAGCTGTAGTATTTCTTTCTTTTTATAGTAAGTCTGCTAAATTAGGATAGTTTCTATTTTTAGTAAGTTTCTATTTTTAGTAAGTTAGTAGGTTATCTTATTTTATTGCTATTTCTTATGAAAAACAAAAGAAAAAAGAGGGAAAATCATAAAAAAAAGAGAATATCAGAAAAAGAGTTAAGTCTTAGATTCATAGGTTCGAAGTGACGAAAATTAGGACAGTCGTTACAAACTCTAAGTGTTTAGGCTTTCACACATAATGCACCTAAATTCTAAGTGTTATACTTTATCTTAGTTTGATGTGTTGGTAGGCATTATACATATAGGGAATCTCAAGGCTAATAAAATATTCAAGAAAAAGTCAAATGTGTCACTAACTTAGATGTACGACCAATCGGTCTTAATTTTTATGTACAAGACATACAAACTTTGAGTCTAAATGAGGTATGCAAACTTTCTGGGGATGTATAGCAACATCAAATACATCTTAAAATGGAAAGAATAGAAAAATCATATATAATTGAGAGTCGAAAACAAGTAACTCTGTTGTACGTAAGTACAGACCTGTTGCCTCTGTTTAGATTCGGGTTAGCAAGATACGTCGCTTTGTTGTACGTCGGTACAGACCTGTCACCGCTGTCTTGCTAGCTTTAAGAATAAACCTTAAGTCAAACTAAGACACTTTGTTGTATGAAAATACAGACCTGTGTCCAATGTTTGTCTTTTAAAGAAAGTTTGCAAATACCAACAAGTTAGAGTCTTTGTCTGTATGCCTTGATCATAAAAGTATGTCTATGTCAGAGTCACGTAAGATAATTTCATGATAAATAAAAATGCCAAGGGATATTCCGAAATGTAGAATGTTTAAAGAGGTAAATACCAACAATCGGCTAAATGGGTATTTCACGACAAACAATCAAAGGAATCAAAAATTCCTAAGTGTGAAAGTTTAAGTACCGAGAGTGAGTATCAAACACCGCTATCTGATTGAACCTTTATTTGACTATACTCATCAAAAATATGTTGTTTAGCGTTTGGCTTAGGTTGTAAATTCTAATAAGTATAACCTAAGTCTAAGTTAAATTTTTGGTCAAAATTTTAAAATTTTATTTTTATTTTTTACTTAGTTTTATTTTATTTTATTTTATTTTATTTTTTACTTAGGTAAAAGGTCAAAAATTACTGAGGGTGCATTCATAGTTGGATAAAATAAACACTGCGTGAAAAAATCTTGTGCTTAGGGTAAAAGATTTGGCATAGTTTATCTCGTTACACAATACCGTTGAAAAGGTTGAAAAAGTTGAAGTTATTTCAAAATTTTCAAAATTTTTCTAAATGTTTGGTGTAATTCGAGTTTAGGACAAACTCGAAAATGGGTGGTTTCGAATCTGTCAGTAGATTCGACTTTGGCCTTAGACTCGAAGGATGATATTATAAATAGGTTAACAGTAATTGTCATTACTCTTACCTGTTTTCGAATCTACTCCTTCGAATCTATCCGGCGACCTCGAATCTACTTCCTCGAATCTACCGTTTTCCACAAAAACGACAATTTGTCGAGTTTCTTGCTAAAGTGTTCGATTCTACTGATACTTCTAGGTACAAACAACTGGGTTGTACAAGATTCATGTAGTTTTATACACCATTTAAGCCAAAATCATCGATTTTTGAAGGTTTATGGGTCTAAGTCGTGTTTTCCAAAATTACAAAGTTTGGACCAGTAAATAGTCAAATTAAAGGCAAAATTCAGTGATTAGAACCTAGTTGACTAATGTATGTGATCTTCTAAGTTCAAAATGGTTAAACTCTTGGGTTTTGTTGAAGAGTTGGCCGTCGACAGTTCGAATCTGTTCGTGAACCTTCTCGAGTTTGTCAGTAAACTCGAAAAGACCATTACATTCGAATCTGTCATCAAACTCGAAAAAGGGGTTTATTCGAATCTGTCTATTCGAATCTGTTATTTTATTTGAATTATTTAATTTAAATTTTATTAAACTTGTAGAAATTCTTTTGTGTTGGATTTTGTACTTAATCAAGTTCAAAATAAAACAAATTTGAATTTAGGCAAGTTTATTGATTTTTATTAATTCTAATAGTTTATCTATTGTGCAGATATGGCTGTTCGAGTATTTGTGCCGAAGCACAATATGGTCATTCCCCCCGACCATCATATCCCTGAGGCGCAGGGCTTTCGTCAAATGATGGATTTCTTTGTAGAATCTAGGATTGCTTTTGCATTGTCTCACAATATTCAGATTGTTATTCCCTATGTTCGCCAATTCTATGATCATCTTCAGGTGGATTGCTCTGTCACCCCGACAGTGCTGAGAACAAGGATCGCAGGACGACTGTTGGTGTTTTCTGCCGATATGTGGCGTCAAGTTTTGTAGCTAGGATCTCAGGAAGAGGAGTCTGGGCCTGTTGACTTTCCCCTAAGTATTAGGCAAGCGGCATTTTAGAGAATGGGTTACAGTTTAGATGTTACGAAGACTTCTTACATGAAGAGCGGGCTTATTGGCCAATGGAGATTTTTGGCTCATGTTTTCATGGTTTGTTTCGCGGCAAAGAAAGCTGGTTTTGATTATATTGTCTCCAAGATCCAAGCCGGGATGATTGCTTTAGTGTATAATCGGCCATTCAGCTTTTCTCAAATGTTTTTCTCAGAATTCGTCCATCAAATCTCGGCTCCAGAGCAGCAACAATTTCTGCTGTATCCTCCATTCATAATGATGCTCATAAGGCATTTTTTGCCGAATTTGCCGCAGCAAAATGAAATTCAAAGTGTAGCAGTAATGGATAAGAGGATTTTTGCTGATTGTTCCTCGCACAGAGGAAAGTTAGCGGTTCCGGTCGAGCGACCGTTGTTTGGAGCAGTTCTAGATAGGAATTTTGAAGCACCAGATACTGCCAACTGGGCAGGAGAAGTGGAAGTTCAAGCTAGACAGCCACCGCAACAACAACAACAACCACGAGCACAGCCACAAAGGAGACGACAAAAAGCTACTGTGAGTCAGACTCAGGCATCTAGGCCTTCCACAAGTCAACAACCAGAGATACAAGAGGCGGGCCCTTCGAATATCCCAAGTGAATCTGATCAGTTGTGCCAGACACTACATGAAATTTGGGAAGCAGGTCCTCATGCCAATGAAGATATATCTGCAGCGTTGGTGGGAGAATTGCTTGAGCCTCCAGAGGGAGAAGAAGATGTGCTTCGGGATGTTGACAAATATGAACCAGAGCAGACTGGTAATGATGAGTCATCATCTGGCACTGAGTCAGAAGAAATGGAGGAGATGGAGGTTGAAGCTCTGGATTCCTTATTTACATAACCAATAGTTCGGATAGAAACTTATGGATCTAGAGTAGTGGTGATTAATGAAGAAGCTTCAAGGAGGCGAGCATCAAGAGAGTGTGATGACTCCGATTTTGAAGAAGAAGAGGTTGCACCATTAGTGACAAGGCAATGGGCCAAACGTCATAGATTTATGCAAGGATCTTCTTCAGCTTCAGCAGAACAACCTCAAATTTCTCAACCTCAGGAACCTCAAACCACCATTCCACCATCACCACCTCATGATGAACAATACATCCCATCGCCGATCATTCCAACTCCAATTCAATCCATCCCATCAACCTCATCCACGTACGCCGACAATCAAAGATTTCTGCAGCTTAAAGCTCGAGTTGACTTCCAAAATATCCAAATCTTAGGCCTAACAAAGGAAATCGGTGAGATTCAGTCTCATAATGCAAATCTTGATAAGGAGAATGCCGATTTGAAGAAGATAGTGGAAAAGGTTCAGGAAGAGAACTTAGAGTTAAAAACATTTGTAGCTGATCAAGCAGCTAAGTTAAGGTCGATGCGCTCCCTAGTTGAGCAATTAATGAAAAATTTACAAGCTCAGGGGGAGACATCGTGCCAAGATCAAGAAGTGGGCAGGAAGGATGATGATAATGAAGATAACCAAGGCAATGATCCCAGCTCTTAAAGACAGAATGAGCCAGTAGATTTTTCTGCTGCTCAGGCTGCTCAATCTCAGGGGGAGCCAAGTCAAGCAGGAGGTGAAGTAGGAGAGGCCAGCTCGTCTAAACCTACGGATTTTGAGATAAGTGAGATGATTGATGCTCTCATGCATCTCGATGACGACCCAATGGACTTGGGATTTGACTTTGAAGAAGATATGGAAGAACTAGAAGAGGGAGAATTTGTCCCTGAAGAGATTGTTGATTGGAGATCAGATGATGAGGTGTGTGCTGACGAAGACGATGAAGCTGATGAAATCATCGTTCAGCAAAATCCTATCACTGATACATATGTGATAGAAGGCAATGATGTTGTTAACATAGAAGTGGTGAATGTTGCTTTAAATGTTGAGTCATCAACAGAAGAGCCTGTCAGAGAGTTAACGAATGAAGAGAAAAGAAAGTTGTGGTTCAGGGCTGAGCAGAAGGAATTAGAGCTGAAAGAGAAGATGAGGGTGTCGGGGACTGGAAAACTGTCAGGAAGCATATTAAGCTGGTTCTTTGATCGAAAACTGCAGCTATTCATAATCAAGAGAAAAGATGGGCTCCAGTACCTGAGGCGAACTCTGAAAGTATTCAATTCACTGCCGAAGATTGAGATCAAGGCGTTAGCATGGAAAGAGCTGATCAATATCGGCAATGACCCCTACGCAGATATAATTGCCAGAATCATAAGGAAAGAGGGAAGATCAAGGAAGTTTGAACGCCTAAATCTTAGGATAGGAAAAAGAGTAGAGGATCCTTCTCGAATTGGTCCTCTAACTGGGCGTCCTTGGATGAAGATTCAATACAAACCCGTAAGATGTCTAAGAAAGGTGCCGCTCAAGCCTATGCCACAGAACGTCCTGAAGAATCTAAACTGGTGGTACGTTGAGAGTGAAACTGGAGAAGTGGTGATGGAAGATTTTGAAGAAAAGGTGATTCTTAGAATCTATGATCCTCTTCATATGGTAAACCTTTCTCGAGATGATCTTCAAATTTTGCATGCTCATAAGATTTCAAGTGACACTCATATGGATGGTGAGGCTAGGAAGTATGAGAATGTAGTTCGAGTGTGTATTGAAAAAGGTTTGTATGCTGGAAGCAGTTTGAATAAATAATAAACAAAGTTCTTAATCAAATGTGTGAATTATTAGAAGCTATCGTCAAGGGGGAGTCTGTTGGTACACCCTGTGTGAAGATAGCAGTCTAAGTGATCCAACATTGTGGTTTAGCAAGTGTTAGATATATATGTTTATATATGGTTGATAATTATTATTGTTTGTGTGTTTGAACTTAATGTAACTTATTACAAGAAGTTCAAACATAAAGATCAAAGATAAAAACATAAGTTTCAATACTTAGTTAATTATGTGAGAAGGTAAATTCGAATTATCTAAGGACTAGGATTCGAATCTAGTTAGATTCGAATGAGTCTCTTGGTAGATTCGAATGTGACCATTTAGGCAGATTCGAGAATGTCAGATGGGTCAAACTCGAATGGGCTTTGGGCCGGATTCGAGTTTAGCCCATGACAGACTCGAATTAGCCTCTATAATTAGGGATAGACTCGAAATATTATCAGACTTTTTGCAGAATTCGAGAGTGATTAAGCATTAAGCGATTTCGAGTTTATCATCAGTGTTAGTGTCGTCTCGGAGAGAATCAGTTCGTAGGTGCGTTCTTGTGTAGTTCGTGCAGCTTCTGATAGTCTCCGTGTTCCTGGTGAGTGTTGTTACCGTCTACCCGTTAACGAGGATTCCGCACTCGTTGACGGTTCCGCGTCTGGATAGATCTTGTAGTTGCAAGACCTTACATTTCATCATGTTCCTCACCTTCTTATGTTGCTATTCATATCATGAAATTATGCAAGAACTAAATAAGTGTGTTCACAAATGTCAGAGAATAGATAGTAATCTATTTAGAGGGATTATGGATAATTGGATACAAGATTTCTACTATAACTTGGGTTTGAAATCTTTGAATCAATCAAAGAATTTAGTTAGTAAATTAGTTGATTTCTTGAAGGATTGAGGCTAACCAATCTGAAACCGATAAAACCAAAAAACCAAACTGTTTGGACTTTGAATTTCAAAAATCAGAAATTCCGGTTTGGAGGTCAAAATAAATCGTCGAAAACCAAAGCGAACTGAAGTTTTATAATTTTAAAATTTATAAATACTCTTCCTTCGTTACATTTATTCATTTAATTTTTTTTATTGAAAGTTTTAACTTTTCAATGTCTAAATTTCATATGACACTAAAACTCACTTTGAATTTTATGATGATTATTATTGTTGTATTATTATTGCATTTGTATGTTGTCATAGTTTTGAATGATAAAATGATTTAATTTATAAATCTTGTTTGTGAAAAAATGCATTAAGTGTTATATATTTTGAGTTTATGTATCCATATATATGTTTATTCCTTTCTTAAATAACAGTAGGTGCTATTATTTAGAAAGACGTAAATTGATAGAAGAATTCCAGGTTTGAGAAGATTGCTTTGCAAGAAAGTCAAAAGAACATCAATGTAATATTTCTCTTCTCAATAATCATTTGACAGATTGTGTTTGATTATTAATTGTTCATATGATTGTTTATGTTGAATGAATTGCATGAAATATGAATTATCAATATAAATAAAAGACCAATTATCTTAGATCATAATTATTTATTATTATTCATTTATTTATCACATAAATAAAAGACTAATTTCCAAATGAACTATTACTGAATAATTTAATTATGATATGAAGTAAAATCCTAGCCCCATGTTTTATCCACTTGTACTATGTGCTTCAAGCCTTGCAATTTGGCAATTCATAAGCATGAGTACAAGCCTTAAAGCCTTGAGTACAAGAGCCTTAAGCATCCAACCAAATATAAGTAATTGAAACTCATGAATTCTTGCAAGTTTTGTTGGGAGAAGCTCAAGGATTTGGTCCAACCAATTTAACAAACTCAAGGTATAATTATTCATGCTTTAAAAAGTGAGTATGGAAGTTTCATGTTGGTACACCTTGTGTGACGATAGCAGTCTAAGTAATCCAACATTGTGGTTTAGCAAGTGTTAGATATATATGTTTATATATGGTTGATAATTATTATTGTTTGTGTGTTTGAACTTAATGTTACATATTACAAGAAGTTCAAACATAAAGATCAAAGATAAAATTAATCATAAGGTAAAAACATAAGTTTCAATACTTAGTTAATTATGTGAGAAGGTAAATTCGAATTATCTAAGGACTAGGATTCGAATCTAGTTAGATTCGAATGAGTCTCTTGGTAGATTCGAATGTGACCATTTAGGCAGATTCGAGAATGTCAGATGGGTCAAACTCGAATGGGCTTTGGGCCGGATTCGAGTTTAGCCCATGACAGACTCGAATTAGCCTCTATAATTAGGGATAGACTCGAAATATTATCAGACTTTTTGCAGAATTCGAGAGTGATTAAGCATTAAGCGATTTCGAGTTTATCATCAGTGTTAGTGTCGTTTCGGAGAGAATCAGTTCGTAGGTGCGTTCTTGTGTAGTTCGTGCAGCTTCTGATAGTCTCCGTGTTCTTGGTGAGTGTTGTTACCGTCTACCCGTTAACGAGGATTCCGCACTCGTTGACGGTTCCGCGACTAGATAGATCTTGTAGTTGCAAGACCTTACATTTCATCATGTTCCTCACCTTCTTATATTGCTATTCATATCATGAAATTATGCAAGAACTAAATAAGTGTGTTCACAAATGTCAGAGAATAGATAGTAATCTATTTAGAGGGATTATGGATAATTGGATACAAGATTTCTACTAAAACTTGGGTTTGAAATCTTTGAATCAATCAAAGAATTTAGTTAGTAAATTAGTTGATTTCTTGAAGGATTGAGGCTAACGAATCTGAAACCGATAAAACCAAAAAACCAAACTGTTTGGACTTTGAATTTCAAAAATCAAAAATTCCGGTTTGGAGGTCAAAATAAATCGTAAAAAACCAAAGCGAACTGAAGTTTTATAATTTTTAAATTTATAAATACTCTTCCTTCGTTACATTTATTCATTTAATTTTTTTTATTGAAAGTTTTAACTTTTCAATGTCTAAATTTCATATGACACTAAAACTCACTTTGAATATTATGATGATTATTATTTTTGTATTACTATTATTGCATTTGTATGTTGTCATAGTTTTGAATGATAAAATGATTTAATTTATAAATCTTGTTTGTGAAAAAATGCATTAAGTGTTATATATTTTGATTTTATGTATCCATATATATGTTTATTCCTTTCTTGAATATAGAAACCGATGTTTCGGTTTGGTTTTTGGTTTTTTCCAAAAACCGATCCATGCTCACCCTAATCATAATAATCTTCATTTTTTAATGTCTATAGAAAACATATTTTTTATATTTTTATAGGCACACATTGCATTTGATTTATGTCTAACAAAATTTAAACGAAAAAATGAATTATGAATTTATTTTATTGTTTTCGATTTTCATAAACTTAGTTTTTTTTAAATAATGATTAGTTAAAGATAAAGGAAAATTTAATTTGATATGTTTTTATTATTGGTAAAAAGTTAAAATTTGCTGCTATTATTTGTAAAAATTTAAAATGTTGTTGTTATTATTGGTAAATAGATAAAAGTTGTTGGTATTAATGGATGGTAACCTGCTATAGCAGGTTTCCAGGTCAAAAGTTGGAATCGGTAAAACATACAAAAGTTGTTGCTATTAATGATAAAAAATAAATAATGTTGGTATAGACGGTAAAACTACAAAAAGTTGTTGCTATTTTGGCATATAACCCATTATAAAATTGAAAGGTTTGATTACTTTTTTTGAAAACTTTAGAGACACGGGTTATTTGAAGTTGCTAAAAAAATTGCCATTGAAATGGAAGTTGATCCCGTGTTCCCAAAAAGGCGTGTAATTCGTAGGAAAAAACAATTTGATGAGAGTTCAATTAATCAATATGCTTCATTTTCTGCCGAATAGTCATTTAGAGTTAATTATTTTTTATGTATTGTTGATGAAGCAATTGCTTCTTTAAAACTAGATTTGAACAATATTAAAAGTATGAAAATATTTTTGGTTCCTTATTTACATCTGATAAGTTGAAATCCATTGATGATAATAGTCTTAAATCAAGTTGTTGTCATCTTGAACAAGCTCTTAGAAATAATGGACAATCTGATATTGATGCTAATCAGCTTTACATAGAATTGAAGTTATTTAACAATCTTTTGCCTGATGAAAAAATGAGACCTTTAGATATCTTAAAGTTTTTGAAGCAAATCGATTGCTTTCCTAATGCAATTATTGCTTATGGAGTATTGTTGACTATTCCTATAACCGTTGCATCTGCAGAAAGAAGTTTTTCAAAGTTGACAATACATGGATATATAATAACTAATTATATAATAACTAGTACATAGTTGCTATATGTAGTGTGATGTAACATTTTATACTAAAAAAGGTTATATTTTACAAGTAATCAATTAGATAGATTGTGGAATGCTCGTATGGCCAGTGGAGGAAGGAAGAGGTGGTTGAGGGTTTGGCGAGGGACTAAATGAATTCAAGCTAGAAGTAATGGATGCGTGGACATTTATACAATAAAAAAATTGAAACTTTTAAAACCTATAAGTTCTATACATTTTGTTTTAAGTTTTACCATCTTATGTGTTTCATGGTGGATCGTTTGCACTGTCTCATCCTCCACTATGTTTTAATCCAATTAATTACAGTTCTAAAAGCACTATATCAAGTACATATGATACATTTTCATATTATCTAACTCAAAATTCACAAGGTCTCCTGGACACAATCCGTTGATCAAGATCCATAGCTTTGAAAGGTGCCTAATATGATCATATTTTTACACATTGTTGATCGAGTCTGAATGTGTTGTATGTTCAAGTTGAGAGACTAGAATTGTAGTTTTCTAGCTGTTGTTCTACTGCGTAAATGATAAGTGACTGAAAACTGATTGTCGTGTTGGATGATAAGTGACTGACGCTAATTACATAATACTGAATCTGTTTCTTTTGTATGCTAAATCTGTACTTTATATATAAATCTAAGAACATAACTTAAATATAAGAATACTACACTTATACCAAATTTCTTTTACATATAAACATAAATAAATCTAAATAATCAGGTTTCTAAATACATATTAAATGTATTTCAACTTTCCTTAATATATAAGCATAAAAAAATTGAAAAATCAAAAATCTTTAACATATAAACATGTATTTCAACTTGTTTTACACATAAACAAAAAAATATGTAAAACATATCTTTAACATATAAACATGTATTTCAACTTTTTCTTTGTCATGGTGGGTCGGGGAGTAGGTGGGGTGTAGGCGGATGGGAATTTTTTGTTATAAATTTCAAAATTATAATTCCAACTTGTTCATAGATAGTCAAATATAATTATTTTAGTAACACAAACATATTGTATTTTCTATTCACTTCGGTTGTTTATTAGTTATTTTTTAGCAAATAAATTATTTATTAGTCAACAAGCCATTAAAAGGAGTAAAATACACAAATTTAATGGCGACGGCGGCAGAGGAGGTTGACGGCGGCGGAGGCATGCTGTAGGGTTTGGCCGCTGATTTTGGACGAGGTGAGTGTGTAAGGTCTACCTAACACAGATCTATCTAGACGCGGAACCGTCAACGAGTGCGGAATCCTCGTTAACGGGTAGACGGTAACAACACTCACCAGAAACACGGAGACTATCAACGAGCTGCACGAACTACACAAGAACGTACCTACTAGAAGATTCTCTCCGAAACGACACTAACACTGATGATAAACTCGAAATCGCTTAATGCTTAATCACTCTCGAATTCTGCAGGTCCCATCGAGTTAGCTCTTGGAGTCGAGGCATGCCTTAAGGTAGCGACTGACTTTCAGGTGAGAAAAAGTCTGATAATATTTCGAGTCTATCCCTAATTATAGAGGCTAACTCGAGTCTGACATGGGCCAAACTCGAATCTGGCCCAAGGCCCATTCGAGTTTGTCCCATCTGACACTCTCGAATCTGCCTAACTGGGCACATTCGAATCTGCCTAAGTGACTCATTCGAATCTAACTAGATTCGAATCCTAGTCCTTAGAGATTTCGAATTTACCTTTTCACATAATTAACTAAGTATTGAAACTTATGTTTTTACCTTAAGATTGATTTTATCTTTGATCTTCATGATTGAACTTCTTGTAAAACGATACATTAAGTTCAAACATACAAACAATAATAATTATCAAACATATATAAACATATATATCAAACACTTGCTAAAACCACAATGTTGGATCACTTAGACTGCTATCGTCACACAGGGTGTACCAACAGACTCCCCCTTGACGATAGCTTCTAATAATTCACACATTTGATTAGGTACTTTGTTTTTATTTATTCAAACTGCTGCCAGCATACAAACCCTTTTCAACACACACTTTAACTACATTCTCACACTTTCTAGCCTCACCATCCATATGAGTGTCACTTGAAATCTTATGAGCATGTAGAATTTGAAGGTCATCTCTAGAAAGGTTTACCAAGTGAAGAGGATCATAGACTCTAAGAATCACCTTTTCTTCAAAATCTTCCATCACGGCTTCTCCCGTATCACTCTCCACATACCACCAGTTTAAGTTTTTCATGACGTTCTGTGGCATTGGCTTGAGCGGCACCTTTCTCAGACATCTTACGGGTCTATATTGAATCTTCATCCATGGATGCCCAGTTAGAGGATCAATTCTAGAATGATCCATTACTCGTTTTCCTATCATCGGATTAAGGCGTTCAAATTTCCTCGACCTTCCCTCTTTTCTTATGATTTTGGCAATTATATCCGCATAAGGGTCGTTGCCGATATTGATTAGTTCTTTCCATGCCAACGCTTTTATCTCAATCTTCGGCAGTGAGTTGAATACTTTTAGAGATCTTCTGAGGTACTGGAGCCCATCTTTTCTTTTGATTATGAATAGCTGCAGTTCCCGATCAAAGAACCAGCTTAATATGCTTCCTGACAGCTTTCCAGTACCCGGCACCCTCATCTTCTTCTTCAGCTCTAACTCCTTCTGTACTATCCTGAACCATAACTTTCGTTTTTCTTCATTGGTCAGCTCTCTGGCAGGTTCTTCTATTGATGAATCAACATTTAAAGCAGCATTGACTACTTCTATGTTAACAACATCATTTCCTTCTATCACATACATATCAGTGATTGGATTTTGCTGAACGGTGATCTCATTAGCTTCATCATCTTCATCAGCAAAAACCTCATCATCGGACTTCCAATCTGTTATGTCTTCAGGAACAAATTCTCCCTCTTCTAGTTCCTCCATATCATCCTCAAAGTCAAAGCCCAAGTCCATCGGGTCGTCGTCGAGATCCATAAGTGCATAAATCATCTCATTTATCTCAGACTCTGTAGGTTTGGACGAACTGGCCTCTCCTTCTTTAGCTCCTGATAGACTCGGCTCCCCCTGAGACTGAGCATCCTGAGCAGCAGAAAAATCTACTGGCTCATTCTGTCTTTCCGTGCTGGGATCATTGCCGTGGTCATCTTCATCATTATCATCATCCCTCGGCCGCTCCACTTGATCAAGGCAGGATGTCTCCCCCTGAGCCTTAATATTTTTCATTAATTGCTCAACCAGGGAGCGCATCTGCCTCAGTTCAGCTGCTTGATCTGCGACAAAAGTTTTTAGCTCTAAATTCTCTTCCTGTACTTTGTCCACTATCTTTTTCAGATCAGCATTCTCGTTATCCAGATTTGCATTGTGCTTCTGAATCTCTCTGATTGCCCTCGTTAGGCCTAAGATCTGGATCTGTTGGAAGTCAACTCTATCTTTAAGCTGCAAAAACCTTTGATTTTCTGTGTATGTGGATGAGGTAAATGGGATGGATTGAATTGGAGTTGGAATGATCGGTGATGGTATATACGGTTCAGCATGTGTTGGTGATGGTGGTATGGTGGATTGAGTAGGTGGAGGTTGGACTGTTTCAGTCTGTGCTACTGAAGCAGAAGTAGCTCCTTGCATAAAGCGATGACGCTTAGCCCTTTGCCTCGTCACTAATGGTGCAATTTCTTCCTCTTCGAAATCAGAGTCATCAGATTCTCTTGATGCTCTCCTCCTTGAAACTTCTTCATTTACTACCACTCTCGACCCATAAGTTCCTATCTGAACTGTTGGTGCTGCTGTGTTGGACTCTGGAAGTTCAACCTCGATCTCCTCCATATCTTCAGACTCGGTAGCTGACGATGACATGTCATTACCGGTTTGAGGAGGTTGATATTCATCTACTTCCCGAAGCACATCATCTTCTCCTTCTGGAGGCTGTAACAATTGATCAATTAGTTCAGCAGTTATTTCTTCATTTGCATTAGGACCCGCTTCCCATATCTCATGCAGCGTTTGACACAACTGATCGGATGTCGGAATAGGTTCTGCTGTTGTACTTGAAGGCCCTGCCTCTTCTACCTCTGGCTGTTGACTTGTCGAAGGCTTACTTGCCTGAGTTTGACTCGCAGAAGCTCTTTGGCGTCTCCTCTGTGCCTGAGGACACGGTTGTTGTCGTTGTTGATGTGGCTGTCTAATTTGAACTTCCACTTCTCCTGCCCAGTTGGCATTATCCGGTGCTTCAAAGTTCCTGTCAATTGCTGCCCAAAACAATGGTCTCTCGACCGGAACCGCTAACCTTCCTCTGTGCGCAGAGCAGTCAGCAAAAATTCTTTTATCCATGACCGCTACACTTTGGATCTCATTTAGCTGCGGTAAATTTGGCAAAAAGTGCCGGATGAGCATCATTATAAAACGAGGATATAGGGGAAATCGTAGCAGCTCCGGAGCCGTGATTTGATGAACGAATTCCGAGAAAAACATCTCTGAAAAGCTGAATTTTTGATTATAAACCAATGCAATTATCCCATATTGGATCTTTGATACGATATAATCAAAACCTGCTTTCTTGGCCGCGAAGCACACCATGAATACGTGCGCCAAAAATCTCCACTGCCCAATAAGACCACTTTTCATGTAAGATGTCTTCGTAACATCTAAAGTATATCCCATTCTCAGAAAAGCAGATTGCCTAATACTTAAGGGAAAGTCAATAGGCCCATTTTCTTCTTCTTGAGAACCCAGCTGCAGATGCTGACGCAACATATCAGCAGAAAAGACTAGCGGCTGTCCAGCTATTCTAGTCCTTAGAACTGTCGGGGTGACAGTGCAATCAACTTGTAGATGCTCGTAAAACTGTCGTACATATGGAATAACAATTTGAATGTTATGAGACAAAGCAAATGCAATCCTAGACTCTACTAGGAAATCCATCATCTGACGAAAACCCTGCGCCTCAGGGATATGATGGTCGGGGGGGATGACCATATTGTGCTTAGGCACGAAAACTCTATCAGCCATATCTGCACAATAGATAAATTATCAGAATTATTAAAAATCAATAAACTTGCTTAAATTCAAATTTGATTTATTTTGAACTTGTTTAAGTACAAAATCCAACACAAATGAATTTCTACAAGTTTAATTAAATTTAACTTGAATAATTCAAATAAAATGACAGATTCGAATAAACAGATTCGAAAAAACCCCTTTTCGAGTTTGATGACTAGAAAAGATTCGAACCCGTCGGCCCAACTCATCACCAAAACCCATGATTTTAACCTTTTAGGACTCAGAAAATTACATTCATTAGCCCTACTAGGTACTAATCACATATATATGCATTTAATTTGACTATTTACCGGTTCAAACTTTGTAATTTTGAAACACACGATTTCGACCTATAAACTTTCAAATATCGGTGATTTTTGGCTTAAATGGTGTATAAAACTACATGAATCTTGTACAACCCAGTTGATTATACCTAGATGTATCAGTTGAATCGAACACTTAGGCAAGAAATTCGACAAATTGTCGTTTTTGTGGAAAACGGTAGACTCGAGAGAAATAGATTCGAGATCGCCAGATAGATTCGAGGAACAGATTCGAAAACAGATAAGAGTAATGACAATTACTGTTATCCTATTTATAACACCTACCTTCGAATCTATGGCCAATGTCGAATCTACTGACAGATTCGAGACCACCCAAATTCGAGTTTAAACTAAACTCGAATTACCCAAAACACTTAGAAAATTTCGAAAATTTTGAAATAAATTCAACTTTTTCAATTTTATTGTGTAACATGATAAACTATGCCAAATCTTTTACCCTAAGCACAAGATTTTTCACGTAGTGTTTATTTTATCCAACTATGAATGCACCCTCAGTAATTTTTGACCCTTTTCCTAAGTAGAAAAATAAATAAAATAAAATAAAAATAAAAATAAAGATAAAAATAAGTAAAAGTAAAAATAAAATTTTAAAATGTTGACCAAAAATTTAACTTAGACTTAAACTGCTTTTATTCCAACTTACAGCCTATGCTAAACGCTAAACAAAATATTTTTGATGAGTATAGTCACAGAAAGGTTCAATCAGATAGCGCTGTCAGATATTCACTTTCAGTACTTAAACTTTCACACTTAGGAATTTTTGATTCCTTTGATTGTTTGTCGTGAAATACCCATTTAGCCGATTGTTGGTATTTACCCCTTTAAACATGCTACATTTCGGAATATCCCTTGGCATTTTTATTTATCAAGAAATTATCTTACGTGACTCAGACATAGACATACTTTTATGATCAAGGCATACACACTAAGATTCTAACTTGTTGGTATTTGCAAACTTTCTTTAAAAGACAAATATCGGACACAGGTCTGTATTTTCATACAACAAAGTGTCTTAGTTTGACTTAAGGTTTATTCTTAAAGCTAGCAAGACAGCAGTGACAGGTCTGTACCGGCGTACAACAAAGCGACTTATCTTGCTAACCCGAATCAAAACAGAGGCAACAGGTCTGTACTTACGTACAACAGAGTTACATGTCTTTGACTCTTAATTTTGTATGATTTTTCTATTCTTTCCATTTTAAGATGTATTTGATGTTGCTATACATCCCCAGAAAGTTTCCATACCTCATTTAGACTCAAAGTTTGTATGTCTTGTACATAAAAATTAAGACGATTGGTCGTACATCTAAGTTAGTGACACGTTTGACTTTTTCTTGAATATTTTATTTGCCTTGGGACTCCCTATGTGTATTATGCCTACCAACACATCTAACTAAAATAAAGTATAATCACTTAGAATTTAGGTGCATTAAGTGTGAAAGTCTAAACACTTAAAGTTTGTAACGACTATGCTAATTTTCGTCACTTTGAACCTATGCATCTAAGACTTAACTCCTTTTTCTGATATTCTCTTTTTTTTTTTTGTATTTTTATGATTTTCTCTCTTTTTTCTTTTGTTTTTCATAAGAAATAGCAATAAAAGAAGATAACCTACTAACTTACTAAAAATAGAAACTTTCCTAAATTAGCAGACTTACTATAAAAAGAAAGAAATACTACTGCTATAAAAGGAAATAAACTACCACTAAGGTCAAATTACTCTGGGTTGCGCATTCCATTTAGTTGAATTAAATATTCAAACCGTGACTTATCAAATGCTTTGGTAAATAAATCTGCATTATTATCGTCCGTTGCCACTTTTACCAATTTGATTAAGTTCTTTTTAGCACAATCACGAATAAAATGATGCCTTATGTCTATGTGCTTTGTTTTACTGTGTTTAACTGGATTGTTAGTTATAACAATTGTAGATTGATTGTCTATCCTAATTGGAGCTTGAGTGTAAGCCAAACCGTAATCCCGCAATTGTTGTTGTATCCACGAAACCTGTGAGCAGCAACTTCCAGCAGCAACATACTCGGCCTCGCACGTTGACACGGCTACCGACGTCTGTTTCTTGCATTGCCAGGATACCAGTCTCCCTCCTAGGAATTGACAACCTCCAGTTGTTGATTTGAGCGTCAAGCTGCATCCTCCGTAGTCAGAATTCGTGAATGCCTCCAACTCTAGATCTCCCTCCGCGTGATAGCAAAGTCCCAGCTTCGGTTTCGACTTGAGGTATCGTAGAATCCGCTTCACAGCTTTCATATGCATCTCCTTCTGATTCGCTTGAAACCTAGCACAAATACACATAGCAAACATGATGTCAGGTCTTGAAGCAGTTAAATACATAAGTGATCCAATCATGGCCCGATATAATGTCGGATCCACATCGGTATCACTTTCAGTACCCGGTCCGAGATTGTGATTCACTTGAATCGGCGTGCTGAAATGGGCAGTCAATTTTGTTCCTTCCATCCCGAAGCGTTCTAATATGTCATAGACATACTTCGTCTGATGGATAAACATACCATCCTTCTTCTGGTCAACTTGTAACCCCAAAAAGAAATTTAACTCTCCCATAGCACTAATATCGAATTTCGACTTCATCACCTTCTCGAAATCTTTGAAAAATTTTTCGTCTAATGATCCAAAAATGATATCATCTACGTACACTTGTACCAAGATGAAGTGTTCTCCCTTTCTCTTAACGAACAGCGTACTATCTATCCTACCCCTTTCAAACCCGTTTTCTAATAAATGATATCATCCACGCCCTTGGTGCTTGATGCAATCCATATAGAGCCTTATCTAAACGATATACTCTATCTGGATATTTTGGATCTGTAAATCCGGGCGGTTGTTCTACATACACCAACTCCTTCACTTTCCCATATAGGAAAGCACTCTTCACATCTAGTTGATAGACCTTAAAGCCCTTGAAGGAGGCAAAAGCCAGAAACAACCTAATGGCTTCCAGCCTTGCTACTTGCGCAAACACCTCATTGTAATCGATTCCCTCCTCTTGGTTGAAACCCTTTACAACTAATCTAGCCTTGTTGCGAGTGACTATACCCCGATCGTCTCTTTTGCACTTAAAAACCCATTTGGTTCCTATGGCAACTTCCCCTCGAGGTAATGGAACTAACTCCCACCCTTCTAGTTTCCTAAACTGCGAGAGTTCTTCCTGCATCGCTTCAACCCAGGAGTTATCCTTTAGTGCCATTTGCACATTTTTAGGCTCTACTTGCGATATGAAACACGAATAGAGACAGGTGTGATATGCCTTGGAGTCGTTTATCATTGACAACAACACTGTGTTGTTATTTAAACTACTCCTAGTCCTCACACCCTCATTAGGATTTCCTATGATGCTTTCTATAGGATGGTTCTTGTTGATCCTAGAGGTCTCTATCTCGTCAACTCTTAGATTATCTCCTAAGTTAGATCCTATCTCACCTAATGGGGGAACTTTCTCAGATTCCACATTTTCCTCAGAGTTGGAATTTGTTGCTTGAGTCTGGTTCTCATTTGAAGGTGCTTCTGGATCAGTGACTTCTAGAGATCCATCTTCAGTCGAAGTAGACTCGGATGTGGATTGAAATGTAGTCCTCGGAAAGGTATGACCATCGTCATTCAGATGCAACGTCGCCATGTCCTTCTCGATTGTACCTGCATTTTCATCCAAAGGAATGTTAAATGACTCAAATAATTTATCATAGTCAAATATCCATTCCGGACCAGTTTGGGGTTCATGTGTATAACTTGTGACTTCAATGTTATACACAATTTCCACTGTACCATTTGTTTTATTAAAAACCCGTTTGTTTGGTGAGTTCGGCACATAACCTAGGAAGTATCCTTCGTCAGCCTTTTCACCAAACTTCGGTTGATGTTTTGTACGCAATAAAGTGCATGGTACCCCAAACGGTTCGAATCCAGTTAAATTAGGTGGCCTTTTATTCAAAATTTAATAACAGGTTTTGTTCAAAGATTTGACAGTTAGGACTTGGTTTAAAATATGACATGCGGTATTCACTGCCTCCCCCCAAAACATGGTAGGAAGCTTTGAATCCGAAAGCATAGTCCTAGCTGCCTCAATCAATGTCCTGTTTTTACGTTCGGCCACCCCATTTTGTTGAGGCTCATATGGTGCACTAAGTTGATGCACTATGCCCTTTGAGAGGCAATATACACCAATTACAGTGTTTTTGAACTCAGTTCCATTATCACTACGTATCCTTTTAACCCGTGTTCCATAGGAATTCTCCACATGGTCTAAGAACCCGATGAGCTTGGAAGCCGTCTCGTCCTTTGTACCTAGAAAGAAAACCCAAGAAAATCGTGAGTAATCGTCAGTGATAACCAAACAATACCAACTACTTCCTATACTCCTTTTGTTGATTGGTCCGAAAAGATCCATGTGCAACAAATCGAATGTTGAGGTTATGGAGTTCTGCGTCTTGGACTTCTATGTCTTCTTATGTTGTTTGCCCTTCTTGCATGGTAGACACTTGTCCTCGAACTGAAAACTCTTCATAGGCACACCTTGCACCAATCCATTTTTCGTTATGTAGTTCATTTTTCTTAGGTGCAAGTGAGCCATGCGTCTGTGCCACAATACCGATTCCGTCTCCGAAGCTTTGGATAACAAACAGATTGGCCCCATCGAAGTCTCCGGCTTGTTCATATCAAGCATGTACAAGTCATTCTTCCTTGGTGCCCGCATCAATACCCATTCTTCAGGAATCTTGAATCCCGGTTTTAGCACTAACGCTTCAGTGTCAGTGAACAACACTGAATTCTTCTTGTCACAGATTTGAGATACACTAATGAGATTGTGAACCAGTTTATCAATGTGATAAACTTGGTCCAACTTGATCGTCCCGTTAGTGACCACTCCGGTACCCGTGATGTTTCCTCCTTTATTTCCCGCGAATGATACAAATCCCCGATTCCCACCCTTGAAGTCTGTAAGGAGACTTCTTTCCGCTGTCATGTGCCTGGAGCATCCACTGTCGACGAACCATTTGTTGTTTGGACCTGTGGTAATCTCCTGCACATGAAAGAAAATAGGTTAGTTATCACGGGGAACCCAAGCCATAACTGACTTGGTTATACCATTCTCGTCCACATACTTAAACTCTTTCAAATACCCATCTCGCCTTTCAGGTGACTTGGGTCGTTGAACAGGAGTTTGTTGTGGTGCCGAGTGAAGTAAATTCACTCTCTGCCTTTGAGTAGGCATTTGTTATGGAGCTCTTGAATAATTCTGATTATATTTCATTTCAGATTGTGATCCTTGAGCTCTTACCAGTGTGTGATGTCTAATAGGAGTGTGTGACCTAACCTGAGTGTATGCTCTGCTAGGTGTTGTGCTCCTATATTGTTGTTGAGGTCCAGACCTAGATTGATTTACGACTCTATTCGGCGAATTTGTCCTAACCACTTCTTTTGGTCCAACATTTACCGGTGTTTGTTTCACAACTTGTTTTTGTGTAGCCTGCACAGTTTTCTCGGTACTCTGAGAACTACTAGTGCTCGCCACACTTGTTGAGGGCTTAACTGGTGTTGGCTTCCCAGTCTTAGGTGTAACTTCAGTTTTCCTAAGCGGACAGTTAGAAGCGGCATGCCCCTTTTCATGACATCTGAAGCAGGACATCTTATCTATGGACTTCTTGTGTGTGCCCTTAGACTTAGGTGTCTCACTAGTGTCTTGGTCCTGTTGAACATCGATTGTGACTGGTTCATCGTCCTGATCATTAAAATCAATTTTATGTTTTCCTGCAGGTGTTTCACTGGAGGAAGACACAAATTTGACTTTCTTAACCTTGACGGTTGTATCAGTCACCTTAGTTGTATTTTCTTTTACAGGCTCAGATATAGATGCAGGTATGTCCTCTAAGTCTACTGATTTGTCAGTTTTCTCCTGAGGTTGAGTACGTAGTTTGCATTAAAAGGAGGAGGAATTTCATGAAATCCTAGACCTACAGGCTTTTTAGATTGGCGTTGAGCATCTAAAACTTTCCCTAGGTTCAGGCTTGAATTCCTAAACTTTTCTAGCTTACTATTCGCCTCGGCTACCTTTACCTTTGTTTCAGCTAGCTCTACTTCTTTTGTCTTAAGATCTTTGGTTAAAGCCTCTACATGCTCATACATCAGTTCTAATCTTAGGCACTGTTCACTCAGCTTGTCCTTTAGAACTATGACATCTTGGGCATCAGCTTTAAGTTTGTCCTTAAGATCTTGCTTAATGTCGTTCAGGCTAGCGTTATCAGCTTTTAAAGACTCATTTTGAGCAGTTACGGTTTTATGTGATTCTAAGACTAGATTCAACCTATCTTTAGAAGTAACACACAACACACATAATTCATGAAAAAGAGAGTAAGTCAGACTAACCTTTGTGTTATCAGATTCCACGTTGGCCATTTGAGCGGCAAATTCCAGAAGCGTCTGATCATTCGTCTTCTCCACCCACATCGGACTGCTGTCCCTTGTGGTCTGTTCTTCCCCTTCACACCCATTCTCCGTGACTTCAGCCATAAATGCCCGAGCATTTGATTCTGGATGTGAGCTCCAGTCGTAAGTACCATCTAGCTGTCTGTCTGATGTGACATTTGATAATAGACCAGCTAGATTGGCTTGACCGGTAGATGAACTCGGAAGGTATCGCTGTTGAGACTGATTTTGAAATTGTCCATGATGCTGGTTCTGCCCTTGGTACGTATCCACCTTCGGTCTCTGACATTCTCTGGCGAACTGTCCCAGACCTTGACAATTGTAGCACTTGACCTTGGACTTATCAAATCCAATCCCCTTATTGTTCATCGTCAGATTCCTTCCAGTCCGTTTGATGAATCTTTAACCCGTTGGGTTACCATGGCCAGTTGCCATTTAAGATCCATTTCCTCAAGATCGTCAGGGTCGACCTGATCATAGTCTTCATTCCAGAGAGCAGGATCGTTAATTTTCCCTTGAACGCAGTTCCCGTACGCGGCCACAAATGAAGCAAGCAAGTTCAAATGTTCTTCCGCTGATTTAGCGCTCATGGGCATCTTAGAATAGCCTTGAGATGTTGATGCCTGAGTTGCTTGAGGTAGCTGTTCTTCCGATCTTCCCAACCCTAAGAACGCTCTGTTCAGTGTGTCATCAGTCTCTGCTGGTGACGACGTTTCTCTGGTGAAAAACGCTGTAGCAGTCTTCAGATCAGCTGTCGCTGAAGGTTTTGTTGATTTTCCAAAATACATCGCTGGATTCTGGACTTGTTCGTAATCCGTTTCGGTCTTCAGTAGCTCGAAGTGATAAGCTCGCGACGTTCCCACAATATCCTCCAAAGATTAGGTATAATACTTGTCTTCATTAAGCTTGATCATTGCCACATACATTGCCCATTTGGCTGGTAAGGCATCAAGAAGCTTATTGTTCTTCTCAGTGTCATTATACTCAATCCCGTGACTTTCAAGCTCCGTCAATAGATGATAAAAGCGGGTGATGGTATCATCCAACTGTTCATCCTTCAACGCTTTGAAAATAGCAAACTGTTGTTTCAACAGCTCCATACGCTTTCTTCGAACCCTAGGATTACCCTCACACCTCTTTTCTAGCGACTCCCAAAGTTCCTTAGATGTCTTTTGAGTCCGAAATGTGTGTAGTATATCCTGAGGCAACGCCATTCGAATTATCGAGAAAGCTCTGTTCTCGGCATCATACAGTTTCTTATCATCTTCCTTCATCATCTGATATGATAAGACTCTCTGACGGCCTTCAACTTCAGAAATAGGTGGAATGTATCCTTCGTCAATACATACCCACATGCGCATGTCATTGAAACGCACAAAATCGGCAAACCGATCTTTCCACCAATAATAATCCTCGAGTTTCATCAGCTTAGGCGGAGTGTTTGCCTTCCCGACTTCGTGATCCATTTCTAGAAACTTTTGAAGATTTGACATCGTTTTTGAGAGTAATTGAATTGAACTTAATTAATTTAATTCGAAACTAATTTGAGTTAATTCTTTCGAATCTAGGTTGATTCGAATATAATTAAATTTAAATTTATTTGGGATTAAATTCGATTAAGTTTTGTAATTCAATTAAATTCGAAACTAATGACAGATTCGAAAGTCCCCAAACTCGAAGGTCAAGGCAAACTCGAACACTCAGTAGATTCGAAGCCCTATTCGACTCTAGTCCAAATTCGAATCAAACTCGAAACAGTGTTTATCAAACTCGAGAGGAGCGGATTTTGGTTAGACTCGAGACTAAGAATAACCCTAATTACTCCTAATAGATTCGAGCTCCGCAAACTCGAAAAACGGCTAATACTCCGATTTCTTAACGTTTTGCAGATTAAATCAATATTTTTCCAACGAAAAATAATGATTTCGATCAAAAACGTGAAAAAGACGAAGTATTTCTCGGATAACAATTTGCTAAGCTCGAAGAACACGAAAAACACGAAGATGAGAGAAAAACCGTCCAAAAGCGTCAAGAAACCTAGGATATATCTAGATGAACACGAAGAACACCAAGAACACCCCGTAGGCTCTGATACCACTTGTAACACTCCGAAACGACACTAACACTGATGATAAACTCGAAATCGCTTAATGCTTAATCACTCTCGAATTCTACAAAAAGTCTGATAATATTTCGAGTCTATCCCTAATTATAGAGGCTAACTCGAGTCTGACATGGGCCAAACTCGAATCTAGCCCAAGGCCCATTCGAGTTTGTCCCATCTGACACTCTCGAATCTGCCTAAGTGACTCATTCGAATCTAACTAGATTCGAATCCTAGTCCTTAGAGATTTCGAATTTACCTTTTCACATAATTAACTAAGTATTGAAACTTATGTTTTTACCTTATGATTGATTTTATCTTTGATCTTCATGTTTGAACTTCTTGTAAAACGTTACATTAAGTTCAAACATACAAACAATAATAATTTTCAAACATATATAAACATATATATCAAACACTTGCTAAAACCACAATGTTGGATCACTTAGACTGCTATTGTCACACAGGGTGTACCAACAGAGTGGTGGTTGGGGGGTGAGTGGTGAGTGTCGCTTTTAATGAAAGAGCGAGGAGAGTTGATTTTAGATTCGGATAAGTGAAAATATGTGGGTAAAATATGCTAAAATATGCTGACTGAGTAAGCGATGATTTACCATTTATTACTTATGGAAAAAGAACGCACTTATTAAGCCAAAATCAATTACCGAATAAGTGAAATGGCTAAATCAACACTTATTATAGGAATAAGAACACCACCTTTATTCTTGTATTTTGAAGCTATAAATAGTTATTCAAGGGTTCTAAAATGTAACATTTGCTATTTTTCTTCATACATTGTAAAGAACTAAAGAATACCCTTTTTCAACATAATACACATAACTTCCGTTGATCAGATTCTTAGATTATATTTTTCGCAAATTGTACTATCAGATTTACGATTGGTACCAAAGATCACTTTGGAAGATTAAAGAAAGATTTCATTGAATTTGAAATTAGTATCTTAGATCACCTTGGAAAATTAAAGAAACATTTGATTGTATTTGAATGTTCTTGCTGTATTTGGTCCGTTCAAGATTGTTGAAAATATAGGCATTCAATCTTTTATTACCATCTGATTTGTCTAAAGCACACCTAATGTTCCATGTTAGCCATCTCAGAAAGAGATTAGTCGACGAACGTGAATCCTACATCCCTCATGTTGACTTACATGTTGACAAAAAACTTAGAATGGTACAAGAACCAGAGTGTATACCGGATATAAAGACAAATAAGCTTAAAAATAAAGAAGTACCGATGGTACTTGTTTAGTGATTACACCATAGAGGTTCATGTTGGGAACATATATTAATAGAGTTGAAAACAATTTTATTGTAACAGTTCAGGGGTAGTTTTGTAAATATACAATACTTGTAATTGCATATATATAGAAAGTCTGATAGACTATTGAGATAATGAATTACATGGAACTGGTCAAGATTGTCAAGCAAGAAACTTCCATTTGCAATGTAATATTCTTCTCTCAATATTAAACATACTGTAACACCCCTCCCGATCCCGGAAATGCCACGTCAACATAATATCATAAGTGGCAATAACGCAACGGATCTATAACACACGTGTCATAGGATTATGCAGATTACGGCAAATTTTAAACTTTAACACATAAGTTAAATACGGTCAATGCATTCACAATCCCATATTAAACTAAACACAGTAATACTGACTATCAGATACATTGTCCCAAAACAACTGTTACAAACTGTCCTATACAAACATGAAACCATTACGGATCTTCGATTCATCTCAGATCTACCTCGGCTGTGGCTGAGATCCCTTCTGATTCCCTGAACATGTTAGACTCGAATACATGAGCTATAAAGCCCGTGAGCACACGAGGGTTGACACTGCACATAAGCACGTAGCACACATTCCCTATCCCTGTCCCAGTAGCCCAACACGCATCTCAGGTATATAAACACAAGTATGAGATCAGAATAACACACAGCCCTGTGGGGACCCCTCCCCGGTGGACACATCGCACACAGCAATGTTCGATAATACCCCGTAGCACGGAAGCTACCCGGCTACAGGCCCTGCCGTATATATACGCCCCAAGGACTGTAAGGGACAGCCAACCCGCGCGATTCCCCTTCGCGACTTATCGTCCGTATGGAACTCATCACGGACCCCAGACCTGATCTCATGTCTCATAGATAGCACGTATAAGGAATAGAATATACCTGAGGTTCACGTCCCTGTCTCACATATATATAACACGCACAAGATAGCAACACAGCTAAAATCGTAAAGACGGCGCGCGTTTAGAAAAGTCTCGAGTACTCACCTGATTGATTTCCAGAAGTCTGAGCACCCTGATCGAATCCGGCCCGATGTCCACTAGTCCCTGTAATCACAGTAGCCCAATGATTAAACACAATCCCGATTAAGACATACCACACAATCACCATAACCCGACAATCCCACGAAACCGAAACTCGACCAACACCCGAAACCCGACCCAACTCTGCTCGAAACAACCCTAAGCACGACCCCCAAATATACACAAAACCCATCCCGAACTGCCCCGAAGAAACCTGACATCGAATTCGACCCAAACCCTTTCAACAAGATTAAACTCGAATTTTCACTGCAGGCTCTTGGTCGCGCCGCGGACCCCCTGGTCGTCGCGCCGCGACACCGCCAAACCCTGCACCCTACCCTGCGATTTTCAGCTTTAGCCAGGAGTATACAACTCCTCTCAATTCGAATTCTAGCTCAAATACACACATATAAGCTGTACATATTAACCCTTTACAATTCAAGAACTAACTTATCCAATTCTCATAATACTCAAGTCTATTTAGAACCCAATTCAAGAAAACTTACCACTTGGAGCTCAAAACACCAAAGAGAAGATGAAGATAATGAAATTGAGTCTCAATTCCCACAACCAGCTCTGGATTTAGAAGCTTGTTCTGCTGAAATTCCTCACACAAATACACACACATACACTTTAGGTTATTCTCCCAAAATGGATAAGAAAGAAGAAGGATAAGCTCAACACATATACGCTTCTAATTTAGTCGGTCCCGAACCCAATAACCCGAACCCGATATCACATTTTCAATATTTATACCCATTTAACCCCGTGATCCCAAAAATATAATCCGTTCATTAAAATTATAACCCGATGACACACAAGCCCTAATCCCGACACGTATCAATCCACGAAACGGGATATAATTGGACCAACCCAATATTAATAGAATATTTATCCACTAAAATAATTCCACGTACCAGGTCGAAATGACGGATGTTACAAATCCTCCCCTCTTAAAGAGATTCCGTCCCGGAATCTAACTCGTACTCTGGAATAGGTGAGGATATCTCGATCGCATTTTTGACTCGGGCTCCCAGGTAGCGTTGGTACCCTTATGGTGTCTCCACTGAACGAGTACCAAGACAATCTCTTTATTTCGCAACTTCTTGATCTTTCGGTCGGTAACGGCCTCGGGCTGCTCCACATATCGCAGCTGATCATCGACAGAAATCTCAGATAGGGGCACATACTGGTCATCTGTAGCCAGACACTTCCAGAGATGACTCACGTGAAATGTATCGTGCACCCCGGCCAACTCTGAAGGCAATCGCAGTCGATAAGCCTGATCCCGGACTCTCTCAATAATCTCGAACGGCCCGATATACCGCGGACTCAGCTTCCCACGATGTTTGAACCGGATAACCCCTTTCCACGGCGACACCTTTAGCAAGACTCGGTCCCCGACACTGAACTCCAGCTCCTTCAGACGGCGATCGGCATAGCTCTTTTGACGGCTCTGGGCGACCCTCATATGCTCCCTGATCACGGCCACTTTGTCACTAGTCTCCTGGAGTAGCTCCGGCCCACTGATAGGTCGCTCACCGACCTCGCCCCAACACACTGGGGTCAGGCACTTACGCCCATATAGTGCCTCAAACGGAGCCATTTTAATCGTGGCGTGATAACTGTTATTATACGCGAACTCAACCAACGGTAAATGCACATCCCAATTGCCGCTGAAGTCGATAGCACATGCCCGCAACATATCCTCGAGGGTTTGATTGGTGCGCTCGGTGTGCCCGTCAGTCTGCGGTCTGTACGCCGTGCTCAGCTGAACCCTGGTGCCCAATTCCCGCTGGAAACTCTGCCAGAATCGAGATGTAAACCGCGTATCCCTGTCTGAAGTAATCGACATCGGAATCCCATGCCGCGACACCACCTCGTTGATGTACAGCCTCGCCAACTGATCCATGGTGATAGTACCCCGGACGGCCAAGAAGTGCGCACTCTTCGTTAGTCGATCCACTATAACCCAGATCATATCGTTTCCGCGGACCGTGCGTGGAAGTCTCACAATGAAATCCATCGTGATATGGTACCATTTCCACTCGGGGATCTCTAACGGCTGAAGATGCTCGTGCGGCTTCTGATGCTCGGCTTTAACCCTGAGACACGTCATGCACTACTCAACATATCGGCCCCCATCCCTTTTCATTCCCGGCCACCAATAGAGGTCACGGAGATCACGGTACATCTTAGTACTCCCCGGATGCACAGATAGACTCGACCGATGCGACTCATCAAGAATCAACTGCCGCAAATTCCCAACCCTCGGGACCCAGACCCTATCATGAAACACATACAGCCCACGATCGTCCTTGATTAACGACTCAAGCTGCCCGGTCAGACGCTCCCTTTTCCCATTATCATGCCACAGGCCCTCCTGCTGCGCTAACCTCAGACTATCGATCAATGTCGAGGTAATCTCAAGTCTCGAAGCCCTGGAAATCATAGTCTGGCCGCATGCCCTATGGCTCAGTGCGTCAACTACCACATTAGCCCGGCCCGGGTGGTACTGAATCTCACAATCGTAGTCCTTAAGCAACTCAAGGCTACGACGGTGTCGCATATTCAGATCTTTTTGGCTAAACAGATACTGAAGACTCTTATGGTCGGTATACACAATGAACCGAGACCCATACAGATAATGGCGCCAGATCTTCAACGCGAACACAATGGCGTCCAACTCTAGGTCATGCACGGTATGGTTCTCCTCGTAAGTCTTCAGCTGGCGTGAAGCGTACGCGATCACTTTCCCCCGCTGCATCAAAACACAGCCCAAGCCCAACCCTGAAGCATCACAATAAACCACGAAATCATCGGTACCCTCCGGCAAGGCTAACACTTGTGCCTGACACAACCGGGTCTTCAGCTCTCTGAACACACGCTCTTGATCCTCGGACCACTCAAACGGAACGGACTGCCGTGTCAATCTCGTCAACAGCAAGGCAATCCTTGAGAAATCCTGGATAAAGCGCCTATAATACCCGGCGAAACGCAGATCGCTACGAATCTCTGGCACAGATCTCGGAGGCTCCCAGCTCATCACTGCCTCAATCTTGGCTGGATCTACTTTTATACCCTCGGTACTGACCACATGACCCAAAAACTGCACCACCCGAAGCCAAAATTCACATTTAGAGAACTTCGCGTACAGCTTCTCCCTGCGCAGCACGGTCAAACCCTCTCGGAGGTGCTGCTCGTGGTCCTTGGCACTTCGCGAATAGATCAGGATGTCATCGATGAACACGATCACGAATCTATCCAACATCGCTCTACACACCCGATTCATCAAATCCATGAAAGCGGCGGGTACGTTAGTCAAACCAATCGGCATGACGAGGAACTCGTAGTGCCCTTCACGGTCACTTTATTCAACTCCCTGTAGTCGATACACATCCGCATGCTACCGTCCTTCTTTTTCACGAATAACACTGGCGCACCCCACGGCGACGAACTCGGACGGATGAATCCATGATCCAGAAGCTCCTGCAATTGAGACATCAACTCTCGCATCTCTGTCGGTGCCAGCCTATAAGGCGTCTTACCGATCGGCACCGCCCCGGGAACAAGATCTATTCTGAACTCTACTTGGCGATCTGGCGGTAACCCAGGCAACTCCTCTGGGTATACCTCAGGGAACTCACGAATCACTGGAATATTCTCTAAGGTCTTCTTTTCCTTCCTCGCGTCAACCACATAAGCTAGGAAGGTCTCGCACCCCTTAGACACATACCGCTGAGCCCTGGCCATAGATACAATCCCGATATCTCCCTTACGGCGCTCCCCATAGATAATGACACTCTCACTGTCAGAAATGGGTATACGGATGATCTTCTTGGCACACAGAATATCAGCCCGCCTGGCAGTCAACCAATCCATACCCACTATCACATCGAAGCTACTGATCTCAATCGGCAGCAAATCGATCGCAAACTGGTGGGAATCTATCTCTAACACACAATCCCGATAAACCCGACTCACTAACATCGAACTCCCATCGACCCTCTCGACAACCAACGGAACAGATAAAGAAGAAGGAGACACACTAAAGTATGCACAAAATATAACAGACACATAGGAGCGATCGACCCCGGAATCAAACAGTACACGAGCTCGAAGTCCGTTAAGAATATACGTACCCAAAACAACATCAGTAGCATCCGGTGCCTCCTCTGCTGTCGCCTGAAACACTCGCCCACAGCCCCTCGGAACAGACTCATGGCGGCTAGATGACGACGGCTCAGCCCTGGCCCCACTCGAACTGGCTCCCTGAACTGCCGGCCCCAGCTCTGGACAATCCCTGACTCGATGCCCCGGCCTTCCACATCTAAAGCATAGTGGCTCGGGAACCGTACATACTGATGCGGTGAGGCCCCGCTAGCCGCACTGGTAACAACGCGGCTGCTCAGATAAACACTGTCCGGAATGGCGCCGGTAACATTTCGGGCACTCCCGATCCCCATACGAGCTCTCAACACGGCTACCGGACGCCTGGGACCCCTGTCCCACACTGCTCTGGCTCTGTGCTCCAGATCCCTGACCCTGGCCCTGACGTCTCGATCGGCGATCTCGACCTCTATCTCGATCCCTATCCCGTCTCTGTACTGACCCTTTCCCTGAACCCTGTCCCGAGAACTGCCACTGATCCGGACGCTGGTCACTGGGGGCATCCCCGGAGGACCTCCATACACTAGCCGGCTGCTCGGATGTCCCAGTCCGCTGTCTCTAAGAAGAGGGCTGCTCCCTCTGCTTCAGGATCTCCCGCTCCCTTATGCGGGCCATCTCTAAGGCTCTGGCGAATGTCGGAGTGTCATGTAGCCCTACGAACTCCCAGATATCCGATCGAAGCCCATCAATAAACGCATCTGCCTTACGGCTCTCCGTATCGATGTTGGTACACCCTGTGTGACGATAGCAGTCTAAGCAATCTAACATTTTGGTTTAAGTAATATTCAAAGTATTGAGAATTAACGAGTGTTTGATATATATGTTTATATATGTTTGACAGTTATTGATTGTATGTTTGAACTTGATGTATCGTATTACAAGAAGTTCAAACATAAAGATGAAAGATAAAATCAATCATAAGGTAAAAACATAAGTTTCAATACTTAGTTAATTATGTTAAAATGTAGATTCGAAATGTCTAAGGACCAAGATTCGAATCTAGGTCAGATTCGAATGGGTCAGTTTGACAGATTCGAATATGCTTACTTAGGCAGATTCGAGAGTGTCAGTGAGGACAAACTCGAATGGGCCTTGGGCCGGATTCGAGTTTGGCCCATGACAGACTCGAATTAGCCTCTATAATTAGGGATAGACTCGAGATATTATTAGACTTTTTGCAGAATTCGAGAGTGATTAAGCATTAAGCGATTTCGAGTTTATCATCAGTGTTAGTGTCGTTTCGGAGAGAATCAGTTTGTAGGTACGTTCTTGTGTCGTTCGTGCAGCTTCTGATAGTCTCCGTGTTTCTGGTGAGTGTTGTTACCGTCTACCCGTTAACGAGGATTCCACACTCGTTGACGGTTCCGCGTCTAGATAGATCTGTGTTAGGTAGACCTTACAAGTGGTATCAGAGCCTACGGGGTGTTCTTGGTGTTCTTCGTGATCATCTAGATATATCCTAGGTTTCTTGACGCTTTTGGACGGTTTTTCTCTCATCTTCGTGTTTTTCGTGTTCTTCGAGCTTAGCAAATTGTCATCCGGGAAATACTTCGTGTTTTTCACGTTTTTGATCGAAATCATTATTTTTCGTTGGAAAAATATTGATTTAATCTGCAAAACGTAAAGAAATCGAAGTGTTAGCCGTTTTTCGAGTTTGCGGCGCTCGAATCTGTTAGGAGTAATTAGGGTTAATCTTAGTCTCGAGTCTAACCAAAATCCGCTCCTCTCGAGTTTGATAAAGTGTGTTTCGAGTTTGATTCGAGTCTGTGTTAGTTTCGAATTTAATTGACTTACAAAACTTAATCAAATTTAATCCCAAATAAATTGGAATTTAATTATATTCGAATCTGACCTAGATTCGAAAGAAATAACTCAAATTAGTTTCGAATTAAATTAATTAAGTTCAACTCAATTACTTTCGAAAAGATGTCAAATCTTCAAAAATTCTTGGAAATGGACCACGAGGTCGGGAAGGCAAACACTCCACCTAAACTGATGAAACTCGAGGATTATTATTGGTGGAAAGATCAGTTTGCCGATTTTGTGCGCTTCAATGACATGCGCATGTGGGTGTGTATTGACGAAGGATACATTCCACCAATTTCTGAAGTTGAAGGCCGTTAGAGAGTCTTATCATACCAAATGATGAAGGAGGATGATAAGAAACTGTATGAAGCCGAGAACAAAGCTTTCTCGATAATTCGAATGGCGTTGCCTCAGGATATACTACACACATTTAGGACTCAAAAGACATCTAAGGAACTTTGGGAGTCGCTAGAAAAAAGGTGTGAGGGTAATCCTAGGGTTCGAAGAAAGCGTATGGAGCTGTTGAAACAACAGTTTGCAATTTTCAAGGCGTTAAAGGATGAACAGCTGGATGATACCATCACCCGCTTTTATCATCTCTTGACGGAGCTTGAAAGTCACGGGATTGAGTATAATGACACTGAGAAGAACAATAAGCTTCTTGATGCCTTACCAGCCAAATGGGCTATGTATGTGGCAATGATAAAGCTTAATGAGGATAAGTATTATACACAATCTTTGGAGGATATAGTGGGAACGTTGCGAGCTTATCATTTCGAGCTACTGAAGGCCGAAATGGATTACGAACAAGTCCAGAATCCAGCGATGTATTTTGGAAAATCAACAAAACCTTCAGCGACAGCTGATCTGAAAACTGCTACAGCGTTTTTCACCGGAGAAACGTCGTCACCAGCAGAGACTGATGACACACTGAATAGAGCATTTCTTAGGATTAGGAAGATCCGAAGAACCGCAGCCTCAAGTACAACAGGCATCAACATCTCAGGGCTACTCTAAGATGCCCATGAGCGCAAAATCAGCCGAAGAACATTTGAACCTACTTGCTTCATTTGTGGCTGCATACGGGAACTGCGTTCAGGGGAAGATAAACGATCCTGCTCTCTGGGATGAAGACTATGATCAGGTCGACCCTGACGATCTTGAGGAGATGGACCTTAAATGGCAACTGGCCATGGTAACCCAACGGGTTAAAAGATTCATCAAACGAACTGGGAGGAATCTGACAATGAACAATAAGGGGATTGGATTTGATAAGTCCAAGGTCAAGTGCTACAATTGTCAAGGTCTGGGACACTTCGCCAGAGAATGTCAGAGACCGAAGGTAGATACACACCAAGGGCAGAATCAGCATCATGGACAGTTTCAGACTCAATCTCAACAACGATACCTTCCGAGTTCATCTGCCGGTCAAGCAAATCTAGCTGGTCTTCTATCAAATGTCACATCAGACAGACAGCTGGATGGTACCTACGACTGGACCTCACATCCGGAATCAAATGCTCGGGCTTTTATGGCTTAAGTCACGGAGAATGGATGTGAAGGAGAAGAGCAGACCACAAGGGACAGCAGTCCGATGTGGGTGGAGAAGACAAATGATCAGACGGTTCTGGAGTTTGCCGCTCAAATGGCCAACGTGGAATCTGATAACACAAAGGTTAGTCTGACTTACTCTCTTTTTCATGACTTATCTGTGTTGTGTGATACTTCTAATGATAGGTTAAATCTAGTCTTAGAATCACATAAAACCATAACTGCTCAAAATGAGTCTTTAAAGGCTGATAACGCTAGCCTAAACGACATTAAGCAAGATCTTAAGGAAAAACTTAAGGCTGATGCTCAAGATGTAATAGTTCTGAAAGACAAAATGAGTGAGCAGTGTGTTAGGTTAGAGCTTATGTATGAGCATGTAGAGGCCTTGACCAAAAATCTTAAGGACAAATACATAGAGCTAGCTGAAACAAAGGTAAAGGTAGCAGAGGCCAATAGTAAGCTAGAGAAGTTTAGGAATTCAAGCCTGAACCTCGGGAAAGTTTTAGATGCTCAACGCCAATCTAAAAAGCCTGTAGGTCTAGGATTTCATGAAATTCCTCCCCCTTTTAATGCAAACTACGTGCCTCAACCTCAGGAGAACTCTGATAAATCAGTAAACTTAGAGGACATACCCACACCTAAATCTGAGACTGTAGTAGAAAATACACCTAAGGTGGCTGACACAACCGTCAAGGTTAAGAAAGTCAAATTTGTGTCTTCCTCCAGTGAAACACCTGCAGGAAAACATAAAATTGATTTTAATGATCAGGACGATGAACCAGTCACAATAGATGTTCAACAGGACCAAGACACTAGTGAGACACCTAAGTCTAAGGGATCACACAAGAAGTCCATAGATAAGATGTCCTGTTTTAGATGTCATGAAAAGGGGCATGTTGCTTCTAACTGTCCGCTTAGGAAACCTGAAGTTACACATAAGACAGGGAAGCCAACACCAGTTAAGCCCTCAACCAGTGTGGCGAGCACTAGTAGTTCTCAGAGTACCGAGAAAACTGTGCAGGCTACACCAAAACAAGTTGTGAAACTAGTACCGGTAAAGGTTGGACCAAAAGAAGTGGTTAGGACTAATTCACCGAATCGAGTCGTAAATCTATCTAGGTCTGGACCTCAACAACAATATAGGAGCACAACACCTAGCAGAGCATACACTCCGGTTAGGTCACACACTCCTATTAGGCATCACACACCGGTAAGAGCTCAAGGATCACAATCTGAAATGCCATATAATCGAAATTATTCAAGAGCTCCAGAACAAATGCCTACTCAAAGGCAAAGAGTGAATTTACATCACTCGGCACCACAACAAACTCCTGTTCAACGACCCAAGTCACCTGAAAGGCGAGATGGGTATTTGAAAGAGTTTAAGTATGTGGACGAGAATGGTATAACCAAGTCAGTTATGGCTTCGGTTCCCCGTGATAACTAACCTATTTTCTTTCATGTGCAGGAGATTACCACAGGTCCAAACAACAAATCGTTCGTCGACAGTGGATGCTCCAGGCACATGACAGGGGAAAGAAGTCTCCTTACAGACTTCAAGGGTGGGAATCGGGGATTTGTATCATTCGCGGGAAACAAGGGAGGAAACATCACGGGTACCGGAGTGGTCACTAATGGGACGATCAAGTTGGACCAAGTTTATCACGTTGATAAACTGGTTCACAATCTCATTAGTGTATCTCAAATCTGTGACAAGAAGAATTCAGTGTTGTTTACTGACACTGAAGCGTTAGTGCTAAAACCGGGATTCAAGATTCCTGAAGAATGGGTATTGATGCGGGCACCAAGGAAGAATGACTTGTACATGCTTGATATGAACAAGCCGGAGACTTCGATGGGGCCAATCTGTTTATTATCCAAAGCTTCGGAGACGGAATCGGTATTGTGGCACAGACGCATGGCTCACTTGCACCTAAGAAAAATGAACTACATAACGAAAAATGGGTTGGTGCAAGGTGTGCCTATGAAGAGCTTTCAGTTCGAGGACAAGTGTCTACCATGCAAGAAGGGCAAACAACATAAGAAGACACATAAGTCCAAGACGCAGAACTCCATAACCTCAACATTCGATTTGTTGCACATGGATCTTTCGGACCAATCAACAAAAGGAGTATAGGAGGTAGTTGGTATTGTTTAGTTATCACTGACGATTATTCACGATTTTCTTGGGTTTTATTTCTAGGTACAAAGGACGAGACGGCTTCCAAGCTCATCGGGTTCTTAGACCAAGTGGAGAATTCCTACGGAACACGATTTAAAAGAATACGTAGTGATAATGGAACTGAGTTCAAAAACACTGTAATTGGTGTATATTGCCTATCAAAGGGGACAGTGCATCAATTCAGTGCACCATATGAGCCTCAACAAAATGGGGTGGTTGAACGTAAAAACAGGACACTGATTGAGGCAGCTACGACTATGTTGTCGGATTCAAAGCTTCCTACCATGTTTTGGGGGGAGGCAGTGAATACCGCATGTCACATTTTAAACCGGGTCCTAACTGTCAAATCTTTGAACAAAACCTGTTATGAAATTTTGAATAAACGGCCACCTAATTTAACTGGCTTCGAACCGTTTGGGGTACCATGCACTCTTTTGCGAACGAAACATCAACCTAAGTTTGGTGAAAAGGCTGACGAAGGATACTTCCTAGGTTATGTGCCGAACTCACCAAACAAACGGGTTTTTAACAAAACAAATGGTACGGTGGAAATTGTGTATAACATTGAAGTCACAAGTTATACACATGAACCCCAAACAGGTCCGGAATGGATATTTGACTATGACAAATTATTTGAGTCATTTAACATTCCTTTGGATGAAAATGTAGGTACAATGGAAAAGGACATGGCGACGTTGCATCTGAATGACGATGGTTATTCCTTTCCGAGGACTACATTTCAATCCACATCAGAGCCTACTTTGACTGAAGATGGATCTCCAGAAGTCGCTGATCCAGAAGCACCTACAACTGAGAATCAGACTCAGGCAACAAATTCCAACTCTGAGGAAAATGTCCACGAGGAGGAAAATGTAGAATCTGAGGAAGTTCCCCCAGTAGGTGAAATAGGGTCTAACTTAGGAGATAATCTAAGAGTTGACGAGATAGAGACCTCTAGGATCAACAAGAACCATCCTATAGAAAGCATCATAGGAAATCCTAATGAGGGTGTGAGGACTAGGAGTAGTTTAAATAACAACACAGTGTTGTTGTCGATGATAAACGACTCCGAGGCATATCATACCTGTCTCTATTCGTGTTTCATATCGCAAGTAGAGCCTAAAAATGTGCAAATGACACTTAAGGATAACTCCTGGGTTGAAGCGATGCAGGAAGAACTCTCGCAGTTTAGGAAACTAGAAGTGTGGGAGTTAGTTCCATTACCTCGAGGGAAAGTTGCCATAGGAACCAAATGGGTTTTTAAGTGCAAAAGAGACGATCGGGGTATAGTCACTCGCAACAAGGCTAGGCTAGTTGTAAAGGGTTTCAACCAAGAGGAGGGAATCGATTACAATGAGGTATTTGCACCAGTAGCAAGGCTGGAAGCCATTAGGTTGTTTCTGGCTTTTGCCTCCTTCAAGGGCTTTAAGGTCTATCAATTAGATGTGAAGAGTGCTTTCCTATATGGGAAAGTAAAGGAGCTGGTGTATGTAGAACAGCCGCCCGGATTTACAGATCCAAAATATCCTGATAGTGTGTATCGTTTAGATAAGGCTCTATATGGATTGCATCAGGCACCAAGGGCTTGGTATGAGACTCTATCCAACCATTTATTAGAAAACAGGTTTGAAAGGGGTAGGATAGATAGTACTCTGTTCATTAAGAGAAAGGGAGAACACTTCATCTTGGTACAAGTGTACGTCGATGATATCATTTTTGGTTCATCAGACGAACAGATGTGCAAAGATTTCGAGAAGATAATGAAGTCGAAATTCGAGATGAGTGCTATGGGAGAGTTAAATTTCTTTTTGGGGTTACAAGTTGACCAGAAGAAGGAAGGGATGTTTATCCATCAGACGAAGTATGTCTATGACATATTGGAACGCTTCGGGATGGAAGGAACAAAATTGACTGCCCATTTCAGCACGCCGATTCAAGTGAATCACAATCTCGGACCGGGTACTGAAAGTGATGCCGATGTGGATCCGACGTTATATCGGGCCATGATTGGATCACTTATGTATTTAACTGCTTCAAGACCTGACATCATGTTTGCTGTGTGTATTTGTGCTAGGTTTCAAGCTAATCCGAAGGAGATGCACATGAAAGCTGTGAAGCGGATTCTACGATACCTCAAGTCGAAACCGAAGCTGGGAATTTGGTATCACGCGGAGGGAGATCTAGAGTTGGAGGCATTCACGGATTCTGACTACGGAGGATGCAGCTTGACGCGCAAATCAACAACTGGAGGTTGTCAATTCCTAGGAGGGAGACTGGTATCCTGGCAATGCAAGAAACAGACGTCGGTAGCCGTGTCAATGTGCGAGGCCAAGTATGTTGCTGCTGGTAGTTGCTGCTCACAGGTTCTGTGGATACAACAACAATTGCGGGATTACGGTTTGGCTTACACTCAAACTCCCATTAGGATAGACAATCAATCTACAATTGCTATAACTAATAATCCAGTAAAACACAGTAAAACAAAGCACATAGACATAAGGCATCATTTTATTCGTGATTGTGCTGAAAAGAACTTAATCAAATTGGTAAAAGTGGCAACGGACGATAATAATGCTGATTTATTTACCAAAGCATTTGATAAGTCACGGTTTGAATATTTAATTCAACTAAATGGAATGCGCAACCCAGAGTAATTTGACCTTAGTGGTAGTTTATTTCCTTTTATAGAAGTAGTATTTCTTTCTGTTTATGGTAAGTCTGCTAAATTAGGATAATTTCTATTTTTAGTAAGTTAGTAGGTTATATTATTTTCTTGCTATTTCTTATGAAAAACAAAAGAAAAAAGAGAGAAATCATAAAAAAAAAAGAGAATATAAGAAAAAGAGTTAAGTCTTAGATACATAGGTTCAAAGTGACGAAATTAGCACAGTCGTTACAAACTCTAAGTGTTTAGGCTTTCACACATAATGCACCTAAAATTCTAAGTGTTATACTTTATTTTAGTTTGATGTGTTGGTAGGCATAATACATATAGGGAATCCCAAGGCTAATAAAATATTCAAGAAAAAGTCAAGCGTGTCGCTAACTTAGATGTATGACCAATCGGTCTTAATTTTTATGTACAAGACATACAAACTTTGAGTCTAAATGAGGTATGCAAACTTTCTGGGGATGTATAGCAACATCAAATACATCTTAAAATGGAAAGAATAGAAAAATCATAGAAAATTGAGAGTCGAAAACATGTAACTCTGTTGTACGTAAGTACAGACCTGTTGCCTCTGTTTAGATTCGGGTTGGCAAGATACGTCGCTTTGTTGTACGTCGGTACAGACCTGTCACCGCTGTCTTGCTAACTTTAAGAATAAACCTTAAGTCAAACTAAGACACTTTGTTGTATGAAAATACAAACCTGTGTCCGATGTTTGTCTTTTAAAGAAAGTTTGCAAATACCAACAAGTTAGAATCTTTGTCTGTATGCCTTGATCATATAAGTATGTCTATGTCTGAGTCACGTAAGATAATTTCATGATAAATAAAAATGCCAAGGGATATTCCGAAATGTAGCATGTTTAAAGGGGTAAACTACCAACAATCGGCTAAATAGGTATTTCACGACAAACAATCAAAGGAATCAAAAATTCCTAAGTGTGGAAGTTTGAGTACTGAAAGTGAGAATCTGACACCGCTATCTGATTGAACCTTTCTTTGACTATACTCGTCAAAAATATTTTGTTAAGTGTTTAGCATAGGTGTATATTTTAATAAATATATTTTAAGTCTAAATTAAATTTTTTATTTTTATTTTACCTTAGTTTATTGTATTATTATTTTATTTTATTTTTATTTCTTTTTAGGAAAAAGATCAAAAATAACTGAGGGTGCATTCATAGTTGGATAAAATAAACCATTGCGTGAAAAATCTTGTGCTTAGGGTAAAAGATTTGACATAGTTTCTCATGTTAACACAATAAAATTGAAAAAGTTGAATTTATTTCAAAATTTTCGAAATTTTCTAAGTGTTTTGGGTAATTCGAGTTTAGTTTAAACTCGAATTTGGGTGGTCTCGAATCTGTCAGTAGATTCGAAATTGGCCATAGATTCGAAGGTAGGTGTTATAAATAGGTTAACAGTAATTGTCATTACTCTTATCTGTTTTCGAATCTGTTCCTCGAATCTGTCTGGCGATCTCGAATCTATTTCCTCGAGTCTACCGATTTCCACAAAAACGACAAATTGTCGAGTTTCTTGCTTAAGTGTTCGATTCTACTGATACATCTAGGTATAATCAACTAGGTTGTACAAGATTCATGTAGTTTTATACACCTTTTTAGCCAAAATTCAATGATATTTGAAAGTTTATGGGTCAAAATCGTGTTTTTCAAAAATTACAAAGTTTGGACCTGTAAATAGTCAAATTAAAGGCAAATGTCCATGATTAGAACCTAGTAGGGCTAATGAATGTGATTTTCTGAGTCCAAAAAGGTTAAAATCATGAGTTTTTGGTGAAGAGTTGGGCCGACATTTCGAATCTGTTCGTGAACACTCTCGAGTCTGTCAGTAAACTCGAGAAGAACACTACATTCGAATCTGTCAACAAACTCGAAAAGGGGTTTATTCGAATCTGTTATTCTATTTAAATTATTTAATTTAAATTTTATTAAACTTGTAGAAATTCTTTTGTGTTGGATTTTGTACTTAATAAAGTTCAAAATAAAACAAATTTGAATTTAGGCAAGTTTATTGATCTATATTAATTCTAATAGTTTATCTATTGTGCATATATGGCTGTTCGAGTATTCGTGCCGAAGCATAATATGGTCATTCCCCCCGACCATCATATCCCTGAGGCGCAGGGATTTCGTCAGATGATGGATTTCCTAGTAGAATCTAGGATTGCTTTTGCTTTGTCTCATAACATTCAGATTGTTATTCCATATGTACGACAGTTTTACGATCACTTACAAGTTGATTGCTCCGTCACTCCAACAGTTTTGAGAACAAGGATAGCAGGACAACCATTGGTGTTTTCTGCGGATATGCTGCGTCAGGTTTTGCAGCTAGGATCTCAGGAAGATGAGTCTGGGCCTATTGACTTTCCCTTAAGTATTAGGCAAGCAGCTTTTCAGAGGATGGGTTATAGTTTAGATGTTACGAAGACATCTTACATGAAGAGCGAGCTTATTGGCCAATGGAGATTTTTGGCTCATGTGTTTATGGTTTGTTTTGCAGCCAAGAAAGCTGGTTTTGATTATATTGTCTCGAAGATCCAATCTGGGATGATCGCTTTAGTTTATAATCGGCCCTTCAGCTTTTCTCAAATGTTTTTCTCGGAATTCGTTCATCAAATCTCGGCTCCAGAGCAGCAACAATTTCTGCTATATCCTCGTTTCATAATAATGCTCATCAGGCACTTCTTGCCGAATTTGCCGCAGCAAAATGAGATTCAGAGTGTCGCGGTGATGGACAAAAGGATTTTTGCTGATTGCTCCTCGCATAGAGGAAGGTTGGCAGTTCCAGTTGAACGATCGTTGTTTGGAGCTGTACTTGACAGGAACTTTGAAGCACCGAATGATGCCAACTGGGCAGGAGAAGTGGAAGTTCAAGCTAGACAGCCACCGCAACAACAACGACAACAACCTCGTGCACAGCCACAAAGGAGACGACAAAGAGCCTCTGCGAGTAGAACTAGGCCTTCAACAAGTCAACAGCCAGAGATAGAAGAGGCAGGGCCTTCAAATACAACAGCAGAACCTATTCCGACATCCGATCAGTTATGTCAAACGCTGCATGAGATATGGGAAGCGGGTCCAAATGCAAATGAAGAAATAACTGCTGAACTTATTGATCAATTGTTACAGCCTCCGGAGGGAGAAGATGATGTCTTGAGGGATGTTAATGAATATGAACCAAAGCAGACTAGTAATGAGGTGTCATCGTCTGCAACTGAGTCAGAAGAAATGGAGGAGAGAGAGGTTGAAGCTCCAGAGTCCGTATCTACAGACCCTCCTGTTCAAATGGGAACTTATGGATCAAGGTTAATAGTATCGGAAGAAGCTTCAAGGAGGCGAGCAACAAGAGAGTCTGATGACTCTGATTTTGAAGAAGAAGAGGTTGCTCCATTAGTGACGAGGCAAAGGGCCAAGCGTCATAGATTTATGCACGGATCTACTTCAGCTTCAGCAAAACAACCTGAAATTCCTTAACATCAAATTCCTCAACCTCAGGTCCCTCAAACCACCATTCCACCATCACCACCTCATGATGAACCGTACATCCCATCGTCATTCATTCCAACTCCGATACAGTCCATTCCATCCACCTCATCCACTTACACCAACAATCAAAGGTTTTTGCAGCTTAAAGATAGGGTTGACTTCCAACATATCCAAATCTTCGGCCTGACCACGGCAATCGGTGAACTTCAGAAACATAACGCCAATATTGATAAGGAGAATGCCGATATGAAAAAGATAGCGGAAAAAGTTCAGGAAGAGAACGTCGAGTTAAAGACTTTTTTCGCTGATCAAGCAGCTGAGTTAAGATCGATGCACTCCCTAGTTGAGCAATTAATAAAAAATTTACAGGCTCAGGGGGAGACATCCTGCCGTGATCAAGTGGAGCGGCCGAGGGATGATGATAATGAAGATGACCAAGGCAATGATCCCAGCACTCAAAGACAGAATGAGCCAGTAGATTTTTCTGCTGGTCAGGATGCTCAATCTCAGCGGGAGCTAAGTCAAGCAAGAGCTAAAGAAGGAGAGGCCAGTTCGTCTAAACCTACAGAATTTTAGATAAATGAGATGATTGATGCTCTTATGGATCTCGACGACGACCCGATGGATTTGGGCTTTGACTTTGAAGATGATATGGAGGAACTAGAAGAGGGAGAATTTGTTCCTGAAGAGATTGTTGATTGGAGATCAGATGATGAGGTGTGTGCTGACGAAGACGATGAAGCCAATGAGATCGTCGTTCAGCAAAATCCAATTACTGATACGTATGTAATAGAAGGAAATGATGTTGTGAACACAGAAGTAGTTAATTCTGCTTTAAATGTTGAGTCATCAATAGGAGAGCCTGCCAGAGAGCTGACTAATGAAGAGAAAAGAAAGCTATGGTTCAGGGCAGAGCAGAAGGACTTAGAGCTGAAGAAGGAAATGAAGGTGCCGGGTACTGGAAAACTGTCAGGAAGCATATTAAGCTGGTTCTTTGATAGGGAACTGCAGCTATTCATAATCAAGAGAAAAGATGGGCTCCAGTACCTCAGAAGATCTCTGAAAGTTTTCAATTCACTGCCGAAGATTGAGATAAAGGCTTTAGCTTGGAAAGAATTAATCAATATCAGCAATGACCCTTACGCGGATATAATTGCCAGAATCATAAGGAAAGAGGGAAGGTCGAGAAAGTTTGAACGGCTTAATCCAAGGATAGGAAAAAGAGTAGAGGATCATTCTCGAATTGACCCTCTAACTGGGCGTCCATGGATGAAGATTCAATACAGACCCGTAAGATGTCTGAGAAAGGTGCCACTCAAGCCTATGCCACAGAATGTCATGAAAAATCTGAACTGGTGGTATGTTGAGAGTGAAACGGGAGAAGCGGTGCTGGAAGATTTTGAAGAAAAGGTGATTCTTAGAATCTATGATCCTCTTCACCTGGTAAACCTATCTCGAGATGACCTTCAAATTTTGCATGCTCGTAAGATTTCAAGTGATACTCATATGGATGGTGAGGCAATAAAGTATGAGAATGTAGTTAAAGTGTGTGTTGAAAAGGGTTTGTATGCTGGAAGCAGTTTGAATAAATAATAAACAAAGTACTTAATCAAATGTGTGAATTATTAGAAGCTATCGTCAAGGGGGAGTCTGTTGGTACACCCTGTGTGACGATAGAAGTCTAAGCAATCTAACATTTTGGTTTAAGTAATATTCAAAGTATTGAGAATTAACGAGTGTTTGATATATATGTTTATATATGTTTGACAGTTATTGATTGTATGTTTGAACTTGATGTATCGTATTACAAGAAGTTCAAACATAAAGATCAAAGATAAAATCAATCATAAGGTAAAAACATAAGTTTCAATACTTAGTTAATTATGTTAAAATGTAGATTCGAAATGTCTAAGGACCAAGATTCGAATCTAGGTCAGATTCGAATGGGTCAGTTAGACAGATTCGAATATGCTTACTTAGGCAGGTTCGAGAGTGTCAGTGAGGACAAACTCGAATGGGCCTTGGGCCGGATTCGAGTTTGGCCCATGACAGACTCGAATTAGCCTCTATAATTAGGGATAGACTCGAGATATTATTAGATTTTTTGCAGAATTCGAGAGTGATTAAGCATTAAGCGATTTCTAGTTTATCATCAGTGTTAGTGTCGTTTCGGAGAGAATCTTGTAGTAGGTGCGTTCGTGTGTCGTTCGTGCAGCTCGTTGATAGTCTCCGTGTTCCTGGTGAGAGTTGTTTCCGTCTACCCGTTAACGAGGATTCCGCACTCGTTGACGGTTCCGCGTCTAGATAGATCTGTGTTTGGTAGACCTTACAATCGACATGCTGAGGCGCGAACTGTGAATATTCATTGCACCGATCGACATATTGCTGCACCGTCATATTACCCTGCTGCAAATGGAGGAACCGGCGCTCCATCTCCCGTCTCTCGTCCCTCGGAATGTACTGGAGCTCAAACATAGCCCTGAACTGCTCCCAAGTCATGGCGTAGGCGGCGGACTCGGTCATCGAAGACTCTATCGATTTCCACCATTGCGAAGCCCCGCCCCGTAGCTGATATGCTGCATACCCCACCATATCTCTGGGATCGACATGTGCCACTCGAAACGCGGCCTCGATCTCACGCTCCCATGCGACGGCCGCCCCCGGCTCACCGTCACCCCGAAACTGCGGTGGGGCCCCTGTCATAAAATCCTTGAAGGACCCGCCCCGCTGCGACGATGACGAAGCTCCACCCCCTGATCCAGTCTCGGTATGACGAACAACTGGTCCCAAACTCTGACCCTGTTCACGCTCTTGCTCTTTTTGCTGCCTGTAGAACTCGGTAAGAACCTCTAGCAGCTCTGATTTCCGGATATACTCATCACTGGGCGGCTTACCCGCGCCCGACCCTTCACCCTGATCTGCCATAATAATCTGCACAAAACAAAACTATTAAGCACAAAGGATAAATCACCCAGCGTTATACACTAAGCCAGGTCGGTTAATCCACTAATATAATTGCAATACGATCCCCCATGGACCGGAACAAGGTCTAAGTTAAGCATCCACTAATGATACTCAAACTTCAAACCACAAGCTCTGATACCATGCTGTAACACCCCTCCCGATCCCGAAAATGCCACGTCAACATAATATCATAAGTGGCAATAACGCAACGGATCTATAACACACGTGTCATAGGATTATGCAGATTACGGCAAATTTTTAACTTTAACACATAAGTTAAATACGGTCAATACATTCACAATCCCATATTAAACTAAACACAGTTATACTGACTATCAGATACATTGTCCCAAAACAACTGTTACAAACTGTCCTATACAAACATGAAACCATTACGGATCTTCGATTCATCTCAGATCTACCTCGGCTGTGGCTAAGATCCCTTCTGATTCCCTGAACATGTTAGACTCGAGTAAATGAGCTATAAAGCCCGTGAGCACACGAGGGTTGACACTGCACATAAGCACGTTGCACACATTCCCTATCCCTGTCCCGGTAGCCTAACACGCATCTCAGGTATATAAACACAAGTATGAGATCAGAATAACACACAGCCCTGTAGGGACCCCTCCCCGGTGGACACATCGCACACAGCAATGGTCGAGAATACCCTGTAGCACGGAAGCTACCCGGCAACAGGCCCTGCCGTATATATACGCCCCAAGGACTGTAAGGGACAGCCAACCCGCGCGATTCCCCTTCGCGACTTATCGTCCGTATGGAACTCATCACGGACCCCAGACCTGATCTCATGTCTCATACATAGCACGTATAAGGAATAGAATATACCTGAGGTTCACATCCCTGTCTCACATATATATAACACGCACAAGATAGCAACACAGCTAAAATCGTAAGGACGGCGCACGTTTAGAAAAGTCTCGAGTACTCACCTGATTGATTTCCAGAAGTCTGAGCACCCTGATCGAATCCGGCCCGATGTCCACTAGTCCCTGTAATCACAATAGCCCAATGATTAAACACAATCCCGATTATCACATACCACACAATCACCATAACCCGACAATCCCACGAAACCGAAACTCGACCAACACCCGAAACCCGACCCAACTCGACTCGAAACAACCCTAAGCACGACCCCCAAATATACACAAAACCCATCCCGAACTGCCCCGAAGAAACCCGACATCGAATTCGACCCAAACCCTTTACACAAGATTAAACTCGAATTTTCACTGCAGGCTCTTGGTCGCGCCGCGACACCGCGAAACCCTGCACCCTGCCCTGCGATTTTCAGCTTCAGCCAGGAGTATACAACTCCTCTCAATTCGAATTCTAGCTCAAATACACACATATAAGCTGTACATATTAACCCTTTACAATTCAAGAACTAACTTATCCAATTCTCATAATACTCAAGTCTATTTAGAACCCAATTCAAGAAAACTTACCACTTGGAGCTCAAAACACCAAAGAGAAGATGAAGATAATGAAATTGAGTCTCAATTCCCACAACCAGCTCTGGATTTAGAAGCTTGTTCTGCTGAAATTCCTCACAAAAATACACACACATACACTTTAGGTTATTCTCCCAAAATGGATAAAAAAGAAGAAGGATAAGCTCAACACATATACGCTTCTAATTTAGTCGGTCCCGAACCCAATAACCCGAACCCAATAACCCGAACCCGATATCACATTTTCATTATTTATACCCATTTAACCCATTTAACCCCGTGATCCCAAAAATATAACCCGTTCATTAAAGTTATAACCCGATGACACGCAAGCCCCAATCCCGACACGTATCAATCCAGGAAACGGGATATAATTGGACCAACCCAATATTAATAGAATATTTATCCACTAAAATAATTCCACGTACCAGGTCGAAATGACGGATGTTACACATACGGTTAGTTGTGTTGTGATCAATTTGTTGTTCTTAATTGTTGGATTACATATTTCAGTTGTTGAATATTGAATTATCAATTGGTATCGGAGCCTAATATGGCTAATTGTTTGTGATTTTTGAAATAAGGAAATTATTTTTGAAGCACAATGTTATATCATTTTTTTTCGAAATCAGCCTAGGGTGCATTTCGTAATTCCTTAATAGTTTTGTTTGTGTATAAAAATATGTACATGTACTGTAGACGTACAGATTTTTCACGGAATAATCTCATTTGTACGGATAGGGTTTATTGATTTCAGTGCATTCCAAGATACGTATTGTAAATTCTCTCTCAGTGGAAATTCAATCATTTGGTTAGTTGTGTTCCATTATGTTCTTAATTGTTAGATCTATATTTGTTGTTGTTGATTAGTGAATATCACTTCACATTAGACATGGGAATCTAAAGCCGTTATGCAAGCAATATATCAAGTCTGTTTGAGCATAATTGACTTCGATGATGAAGCTACGCGTGACACTTTAGTTTAGCTTACCTTAATGTATCCTCATAATTTTTTGTTTTATAACCTAGATAATTGTAACACCCTTGACTAGCCTAGCTTAATTTAGCTTCTTAATGTAATTTTTATTTTATTTCGCAATGTACTTTAATGTTGAATTAATAAAAATTATACTTAAGGATTAATTATGCTAATTGATTAAAGTTGAGGAGGTTAAGGGTGCAAATCGTCAATTCTTCAAAGTGTTAATGATATTAAACATTTTCTTTCACCTGTTTAATCATCTTCAATATTCTGCTATTTTCTCATTTACACCTAAGAAACACACACTTAACCTTCTCTCTACAATTGTCACACCCCGATACCCGGCTTGGCAACGAGGCGTGACGTCGCGGAAACAAAGTCACAATCATAATGAATGACCTCTAAATGGGACGTTTTCGAAATACATTAATGATAAATAGCATTTTACAATCATGAATTAAATGAGTTCACGAATAATAGAGATTAATATACATGACAAAAATAAATCTAGTTATGCAAATAAAGCTCTAAGTTTGAAATGCCTCGTGACTCCAAAAAGCTTGTAAATCTTGACCATTAGCCATGGATGCGGAAAAAGTACCCCTTAAGGTCCTGAGAAAAACATGCTAAATACGTCCACATAAAGTTGGTGAGCTCATAGGTTTACTCGATAAATAAAACATTGTATGGAAAACACAAGATTTCAGTGAGTTGTAAAGCAAAAGCGAATCATATAGTTTAAGTGTTACCATAAGCCTCATGACCTCGAAACTTAACTTTTGAGTACCCTTGTGGTATCCAACACCATAATACCAAGAATTGTCAAATAATTATGTTGGGTACATTTATAAATAGAGATGAAAACACTTTTATTGTAAACGTTTAGGGGTGTGTTTTGTAAATACACAGTACTTCTATTGTGTATATAAATTGAGTAAAATGTGTACTGTAGTATGTAACAGTTGAATATACATACACGTGATACGGTTCAAAGAATTGTGTTGTGCAAGATTCCAAGACTCAATGTAATATCTTCTCTCAATATTAATCATTCGATATTATGTGTTATGATCGTGTTGTGTTTGATTGTTTAATTGTGATATGAATTGCAAGATATTGAAATATCAATTGGTATCCGAGCCAAATATGGAAAGATTTGAGTGATTTTTAAATCTGAAATAATTTTTTTTTTCGAAGTACTGTTCTATCAAAAAGTTTAAAAATCATAAATTCATTTTTTAATTTTTGATTCTGTGGATGAAATAATGTGATAATTGGATCGAAGGAGCGGTTTTAATAGACAAATTAATTGATATAAACATCAAAGTTTAATTCCAAACACACAAGTTTTAATTTGGAATTTTCTAAATTTTTTTTAAAAAAGTCGTGTTCTTCAAGTTTTTGTCAAAGTTAGGGTGTTTAATCTGATATTAGCCAAAATTTATTCACAAAAAGCGTTTCTGTTTATAAAATGAACCTTCGATATCAATTTGAGGTTATTTCATGAATTTTTATTTAAAAAGGTTGAATCTGAACTTGTTTTAGTTGAAAATGGATAAAACTCGGGCAAAAGTAAGTTCATAGTGTTCATCAAGTTTTACAAAGAAGTTAATCGAGTTTGATAAAAGATTTGTTCGAGTTTTATTACGCTATAATCGAGTTTGATAAAGCTATGACCGAGTTTCATCATATATTCATCGAGTTTAATAAGTTTAATAAGTCTTTTTGATCGAGTTTAAACAAGCTTCATTCAAGTTTTCTTTCTTGTCATTCGAGTTTGTTGCTTGGTTAATCGAGTTTCATAATTGTTCAATAGAGTTTGTTGCTTAGTTAATCGAGTTTCATCCTTGTTTAATCGAGTTTCACACTTCAATATTCGCGTTTCATCATTCACTATTCGAGTTTGATCATTCATTATTCGAGATTGTTTCTTCTCTGTTCGAGTTTGAAACTTCACCATCCGATTTTGGTCTCATATACTTCGAGTTTCACAGTGAGTCCTTCTAGTTTCATAAATCATAATTCGAGTTTTGACTATATGATATTTGCTTGTTAAATTGACCTTAACTTTTGACTGAAACATCGTTAGAAGGCCTACCATACGCCAAAACAAAGCTTGAACCGAGATCTACAATTTCTAGAACTGGAAAAGCCGGTTTGGGCAATTTTCGAGGCCTAATTTGACTCCAAAAAAAGAAGTTACAGGTATTTTTCTGCAGAAAAAGCTGAAATTTCAACGTCAAAAAGTAAATTCAAAGCTGATTTTCAACAAGTTATCATTCATAGATACATCTTTCAGATTTTTATCAGAAATCACTCATCAGTCAATAAAAGATCTTGGAAGATTCAATATCAAGCAATTCAAAATGGCATATGAAAATCTTTCAATGTCTGAGCTGATCGCTAAACTTACTAAATCTGAAAAGATTTGTAAGCATAATTATGACATTCTTGTTCAGTTGAATACAGATAAAGCTTTTGTTTTACACGATGTATCTAGACTGAAAGAAGGTATTTTGGGTTTACAAGAAAAACATAAAGATTTGAATTCTGAGAATAATGCTCTTAAAATGAGAATTTTTGAATTAACAAAAGAACTTGATGAGTTTAAACAAGAGAATATTCAGAATGCAACTCGGTTAAAATATCTTTTGCCTGAAAGATATGAGTTGTACAAGAAAGTTAAAGATCTTGAAGCAACACTTTCAAAGACAAATCATTTTGATCAAAATTATGTTTTCAAACAAGACTGAAAAATTTTTTGCTCTTGAAAAGGAGTTTTCATTAACTAAAGATTTACTTGAAAATGAAAGAAATGAGTTCTTACTTAAAGAACAAGATTTCAAAGAGAAATCTAAATTGTTTGAAGATGAGAGAAATGTGTACTTACTTAATGAACAATCTTTCAAAACTGATTTCCAATCATTTGATGATGACAGAAAGTCATATGTGGTCACATCAAAGGATTAGAAGATCAAATCGTTCATCTTTCGAAACAATTTACGGTTTCCCCTTCATCAAATAAATCAGAGGTTAAGGTTTCTTCAGATTGTTTAAAACCTAAAACTGATCACTCTGATTTATCTTCAGAAAGCGTTAAGAATCTAGCTAAACCTCTTAATCTTGATTCAACTTCAAATCTGAAACTTAAGTATCTTTTAAAAAATAAACAAAGGCAAAGATAAAATAATTGAAAAACTTCCGGTCAAGATTTACACTGGTGAATTGTCGAAAGCAAAATTTTTAAAAGTTTTTGAAAATACTGGGTATTCTAATTAGAAAAAATTTTCACAGAAAAATACTAAGTATTATCAGAAATAAGCTAGCACCGGACAATTTTTCAGAAAGAAGAGTTTGCAAAATTCTGCTCGTTCAAGCTCAAGTTTCTTTCGTTGTTCAAATATTCAATTTTATCATACTTAAAGAAATTTACTTTCTGAATTTGATAGAGAAGATAAGAGATATAATCTACAATGGGTACCTAAACCCAAGTTCATGTGGGTACCAAAACCCGTTTTAAGATTGGTACCCAAAATTGCTAACAAGTCTAGATCCAAATCAGTTTGGACACCAACGACATCTTGATTTTTGCAGACAACAAAAGCTTCTACCCACATCAGTGTAGAACCCGGACGTCTTTGGAAAATGCTTTTTAGTCAATTCAGATTAGAACCGGTCTTCATTGGAAATGGTTTTTGTACTTCTCAGTACAGAAACCAAGCTAATGGTTTTCAGCTACTTCAGACTGAAACCCGAGCTTCCGCGACAAAGGCTTCTAATCACTTCAGATTAAAACCCGATTCTGAAAGACAAATCTTTCTGAAATTACAGCCCTGATTTCAACTTTGAAGCTGAATTGACAAAGAGGGAGTTTTATTTTACAATTTTTTGCTCCTGATTTATTTTCTATGAGTTGACTAACTTTGTGTGCTTATTTCTAGGGGGAGTTTCAGACACACTCTAACGCTGACATTTTTCAAAAACTGTGAGTAATTTTCACAAACATTTTTTGTGCACACATTAAATGATTTTTGAGCTGAAAAGAATAGTTTTTTTTTGTTGTTCATCTCTGATTCTTTGAATATATCATTGAGGTTAATTGCATTATCTCATTGAATCTGAGATTCTCTTTGATATTCTCCCATTCATATAGAATTCTCTCATGATCTCTCACGAGCTAATTCTTTCACAAAAATCTGATTCATTTTATATCTTATATCAGATTTTACATTTCTTTCTGATATCTCCCAACTAATCATTCCCCAAATTCATTATGAATTTCATCTACTAGTTCATTTCTTTTGATGATATCCTATGAGTTGTAATGCAGAAATTATTTCTGCTGGCTTCAATTTTGCACCAAATTGTGTGATAGGCATAAACATCACTTCTGTGGTCTAACTAGAACCGGAAGACCTACCCAAGGAGCAAACCATCTATAGTTTGAGTGGGTGAGGGTTCTTTAGGTCTATTAACTGAGAAATGTCAGTTATCACGGGATACTGACAGGGTCGAGCAGAGGTAAATTGTAAATGAGAGTGGTATATTGAAAGGAGATGGTGATGCATCAGATCAAGCTTTCGATATAAAGCTGACTGAATTTATTTCTCAAAAGTGAGTCGGAGGGAGAGTTGAGAAAGGATTTAAAGAAAAGATAATCCTACCTACACTGTGTCGGTTGGGTAAACCACATAATCTATCAAGCTGATCTTAGCGGATTTAGCTATAAAAATCAAAAGATTGAAGAAAGCCTAAGTTATACCAAATAGTACAACTTAAAGCTGACCTCGGGATTTATCGATCACAGGAAACGACAATAGGAATCGAGATACCGATACTCGAATGATCACTAATATCTTGCCATATAGAAAGATGAGGATGAATCTTACCCTAAATATTTAAACTATCTAGCCGGTTACTAAAGATTATAAACTATAAAACTAAGAACAATGGAAATATCAGATATAATAAAAGCAACACTCAGTTGGATATGTCTTTTAGGATTAATGGAGTAAAAAGGTGTATAAATATTTATGATGTTTTTGCTCAAAGAAAAGTAAGTTAGAATTAAATCCAACTGTTTAATCTTTTAAGTTCAAGAGTTTGAACCTTTGATGTAAAACCGATTCATGGACACATTTTATTAATTTTAGTGAATCAAGTATGGAGTTCTCCAGTATTCCCCAATCAATTTCTTTAAATCCATAGAAAATGTCTCTTACGATTAATTAAGTCAATTAAATCTAGCTTTCAGAGATTAAATTTGTCTACACGTCAAGCGCTCGGAAATATCTCTAAATATTCAATTTAGTTAGATAAACATAATCAAGTCTAAAGAAATCAAAGATTAAACTAATCCTATAATCACAATATTGCTAAGGACTAATTTGTATACAATGATTTCACAATTTATTAATTAGGCACTATCTCATAATCACAATAATGCGAGAAATAACAACCAACTAATAAATCACATAAATTTGATTAAGTTTATAAAAAATCAAAATTTAATATCAACAATCATCATCACAATAATGCTTGAAATCAACTATAACACTGATTTTACCAATATTAATCGTATGAGTCAAAAATACATCAATGAATCAAACAATTTTCAACTAAAACCATCAAAATACTCCACTAGTCCATATAAAAACGTAACCAAGCAAGTGTTTAACTAAACTACTCACTAATCATGATAATAACAAAAAAATAAATGAAATCTAAGCTAAACATCACCATTACAGAAAGTTAAATAGCAAAGAGTGTACCAAAACCGGATGAAAAACTCTAGACAATCGCAACCGAATGCTTGAATCCTTTCCAATAACCGAATGATTAACTAGAGTAACCTAAACTAAGCTAAAATCGGAAATCTATCGAACTCCTACTAATCACACTGTTAACTATGTGTAAAAGTTCGTCTAAAATAAGCTTAACAAATGAAACGGCTGGTGGACTTTCTTATATTTTTTCGCGATCGCGACCGCGCTTGACCATCGCGGTCGCGATAATGAACGTGGTAGCGATCCTGGAGACACGTGGAAGCGCGATTGTGATCGCGATTCGGGCAGCAAGTCAAAGTCAACCCAAAATCAAGGAAGTTCGGCTCAGACCGTAAATTTAACGCTTTTGGTCCAATATCCGTTTTTTTGACAATCTGGCAACCTTCGAACTGCAAAATCAAAAGTAATCAAATAAGTGCCGCATTTAAACAATTCAAGGCAAAACTTACCCAAATCTGAGGCAAAATATGGCGGAAAATAATGTACAAAATACGTCATAACAAATAACCCCACACTTGAGCGTTGCTTGTCCTCAAGCAAACCTGCTCAAAAATATCCAAAGCTAAGCATCATCCCAAATACCTCTCTCAATCATATCGCACAAATAGACACTAAAGCAATAAAGATCCGTAAAAGAATGCATTTGAAACTAACAATCGTAGAAAGAGCTATCCAAACCAAGAGACGCAAAAACTATGAAATAACATTTTAGATACTTTCGAACCTAGCAGCATGAACTAACACCTCACAAGGATTTCACTCAACACTCATACGTGTATAGGATAATGTGTATATATGCACAAAAATCCACTCGGTGCCAAACATGTCAACAATATAAGCATAGGCTTGAAAATAAACACATCTCCACCACATGTAAAGAAAACTCACCACATAAAGGACTTAAGGGATGTACAGTGGCTAAGGCTAAGGGTGTAGATAATATGGGAAAAAGTGTAAGAAAACAAAAGAAACGAAACTGATCTTGTAGGTCCCGAGAGGTTCCCAAAGTATATAGTTATAAGCTGTAGAGGGGGGGTGAATACAGCAATTTAAAAACTACACACTCTTTTCTCAATGTTTGTATGTATTATCAACAATTTGTTAATTACAAACAAGCTTGAATGCGGAAGAGTTCAAGCTGAGATGACAGATACAACAGTATGCTTACTAGTCTAAGACAGACTCGAACTAGTATACAATGAATACACTCACTAAGAAGCACTCACTGTGTTTACAAGACTTAAGGAACAGCTTAGGTAAAACAGCTTAATCACACAGATGCTGGTTTACAGAAGACTTGCATGCATGAAGATCACACTTGCACGTTCACTCTTGGTTTAAGCACTTAGCTTTCTTCACTTTTTTTTGACCTTAGAAGCTTCCTTTTATACTCACTTAGAGGATCTCAGAGAAACATCTTCATTGGACAGAATGAAAAGGAAAAGTCTTGTTGAAAAGACAACATAACCTTTTCTGCACTTTTCTGAAAAGCAGACTTGTCTTCATATGTGCAGAACTTTTGTCTTTTTACTTTGTCTACTGTTGCATTGCCTTTAACTAATTTAGGAATGTCAACTTTGCGTCTTTCTTCCCTGTAAAGGCCTATTTTGATATAAGAAAAAGGTCTGTCACCCTTTTTCAAATATCCTTTTGTCTTCATGTTACAGAACAGCGTGGGCAGGCGGAGCAGTTCTGTTTTCCACTTTGTCTTCGACTTTGTAAACTGATCTTGTAGTCAAAAACAATACATGATGACTTGGAAACAAATTCCATCAAGTGTTTAGCCTGTTCACAAAGAACAGGTTCTGTTCACAAAGAACAGAACACTTTAAAGATGCCCAAGCTGCTCAACAGTGTAGAGCAGCGTAGACAGTTTATGTCCAGCCTGTTCAGCAGACAGAGCAGCTTGGACAAACTGTCTTAGTTGCAACACATGCAACATATAGAACAGCTTAGGCTGATATTGCAAATCATTTTCAGGTTTCAATAAGGCATATAACAGGCCTTAAATTCAACCTTCAAATGCATCAACAGGTTTGATTATAAAATCTCCCCCTCAGATGTAGAACAGGTTTGACTGAGGCCTTTTTGTGCCTAACAATCTCCCCCTATTTGCAATAACCAGTTCAAGCTGGTTTTGTCAAAAATCACTATATATTTTTACAGTACATTTGCTGAAATAAAATTACAACATTACAGTAAAGTAAAAGATCAGTTTATATATACACTGATTCTTGACTATACTAGAACAACACATGTTCTTACAAGAGTACAACTAATGTACTAATGTATTTTACAACTAATGTACTAATGTATTTTACAACTAATGTAAAAGCAAAAATTACAACTTATGTAATAATGTACAACTTATGTACAGGTTGTACAACTAATGTACAGGTTGTTTGGACTGTTTGAGATGGGAGCAGATAATGGCAAGCCTGTCCAACTAATGGACAGCTTCCATTCTTCACCTACCCAGATGGTAGATGGACTTCATATCAGTGGAGAAGGATCCTTAACCATCCTTTCCAATTCTTCCCTTGTATCCTCAAGTTCCTCAACTTCACTCCTGATTATCATGAACTTGGGATCATTGAGTTCTCCTCTTTCATAGAAGCCTCTGAGCTGATCCCAGATGGCTGCTCTCCATTTGCTAGACTGCCTGAAAGAAACTGCAAGTCTGAAGGCGGCAAGTTGTCTCAGATCAACTTTGTACAGCTCTGAGGCTCTTTGGAAGCACTTCTTCTGAGTTAGGGGACCTACAAAAAATGCCCCCAGCTCAGGTTCTTCTATAATCTTGCCATCCTCAAACTCTATTCCTTTAGGCAGACTATGATCAACTCCTTTTATTTCAATGGCATAGTCGCCCTGTTCAATCAGCGTAAGGAGTAGCTCCATTTCTGTATCCTTCTTTGTCCTTCTGGCCTTTATTTTGGGGTATGTCACAGAGACACCCTCTTTTACTTCTTTTGGAATCAGGCCCAGCTCACTTACTCTTTCCATCAGCTTCTTGATGTATGCCCTGATAGTCTTAGCCGTTTCTGACTTAGACTGGCTCAGGGCAACTGCCAGTTCCACCCATTCCCTGTATCCCATCTGTGCAACATCAGTGTGATCGTAGGATTCCATTTCAGGGTCTGTTGCACCCATCCTGGTGATCTGAAGTTTCCACTGTGTGCCTTTTCTTAAAATGGGAACAGCTTTGACAATTGCTTCCTTGGCAAGCCTTCTAGTAGCAACATCATGAAATTTCTTTCTAGCCAAGTTGTCAAAGTGGAATTTGGTTCTGGCAAAGGGTACTGTTGATTTGGTCACAGAGACCTGAGTACCTTTCTCTACTTCCTTCTCTTTTTCTCCTGCTGATTTCCTGGCAGCTTCAGTATTTCTTTGCACCTCCAAGGTAGACATTTTTTTAATTTGTCTTTGCTTCTCTGGGAAGGGCAAGAGCGACTTAGCAGCTTTGGCAGATTCTTCTTCTTTTCTTAGTTCCTCCCAGAGCTTGAAGCTGTTCATCCCTAAACTCAATATTGTGCATAGGGCAGGCCCATCCTTTGGCTCTTCTTGTGAAATTGCATTTTCTGCCTGTTTCTGCCGCATTAGGATCCTCATCTACCGTGCTTTTCCTTTTAAAGCTGCTGCTTTTAAGTGACAGCAGCTTCAGGAATTTCTTCTTCTTCTTTTCATCTTCCCATGTTAGAATTAAAGGTGCCTCCTTTTGCTAAACGTAGGCTAGTCCTCAGAATAGATTTCCTCCCAACCTGGTAGACTGAGCAGGGATTTTGGAGAGACAAGGCCTGAGTAGGCAATGAGTAGCTTGAGAAGCACCTTTTTTCAGCAGCAACATGTTTCAAAAATCTGTCTGCTGGCTGACCAGTGTGAGTTGCAGACACTGGTATCTCCTTAGAATAAGAAGTTTTCTCCCCCTTAGACTTAGTCTTCGAGGCAGATGACTTCTCCCCCTTTGAAGGAGATGAAGCAGCGACTTCAACACCTGGTCTGCCTGAAGACACAAAGTCAGCAGGCTTGCCAGCAGGTTTAGAGGATTTAGGACCAACAAGGCTGTTTACTAAGTAAGCCAAGTTATCCTTTACCTCACTAAGTTGGGAAAGACAGGTTTGAAGAGAAGATGTGTGGGAATCAGCAAGAGTGGTCAACTTAAGAAGATTTTCCCTATCAGACGCTGTGAACAGCAGAGATTGCAGCTATGCAAGATGAAGTTCTAGAGAATCTCGCACATCAGCAAGGTCTGATGATACAGAGTTGGATAGGGAACCAATGATGGTCTGTAAGCTGGCCAAAGTGTTAGGAAGAGTAGAGTTGCAAGAAGTGAGGATAGATGACAGCTGTTGGGAAATGGCTGCCATGGAGGACACAGAGTCCTGTTGTAAGGAGAGGATAGAGGAGAGAGAGGTGGATACAGTTTGCAGCTGTGCAGTGAGTGCAATCAGTTGTGGAGAGTTGTCAGTTTGAGGAGTGACTGGGAAGGATTCTTTAAACATATCAAAGAATCCTTTGAGCTGCTCAGACACAGAGTCTGAGATGATGGATGGTAGGGAGTGCATGGTGTTTCCAAAGAACCAACTTTGTTGGTCAGCAAAGAAAGCTGATCCTTCAAAGGCAGGTCTTTGGGAGATGGTGGTGTATGGGTGGATTGTTTGGAGTGAGTAGAGGGAGATGATGATGATGAGGCTGGTGTATGAGGATGTGATGGAGAGGGAAGAGGGACTTGGGATAGAAGCTCCATAGCCTGGGCAAAAGTAAGATGGCCCAGGTTAGAGGGATCAAGAGGTCCTTCAGCAGCGGCTGTAGCTGCATCATCAGGAGAAGGTGATGATGTTTGGGGCCTTTCAGATGCTGCCTGTGTTGCAACACCCTCATGAAGACCAGTGGTGGTTCCCTCTGCAGTGCCTTGGTCTAAAGGCACCTCATCATTGGGAGATGGAATGTGCATTTCAACATCAGCAGTGGTGAAACCTGCGGATGGAATGTGCATTGAGGGAGCAGCCTCACCAGAGGGATGGTATGATCCCTGAGGTTCATCAGCTTGGGATAGTGGTCCCTCAGCAGCTGTTTGGTGTTGAACAGCTGAATCA
>JAANYP010001053.1:17323-34446 GCA_020465985.1 Centrapalus pauciflorus | reverse complement strand
CCAATAAGTACCGAAACATATGCAAGTAAGTAATGCAATCTGTCACTCACAGCGGTCCTGAGCAATGCAAGTAGTCATGGAACATGCAGCAGCAGTTGTCCCGTTTCAACAGTGTCTATAATACGTTCCTAACATACAATAAAGTAATCGAGGAACAAGAAGCAGCAGATGTTTCCATACAAGTCAGTAACAATCACCAATAAGTACCAAAACATATGCAAGTAAGTAATGCAATCTGTCACTCACAGCGGTCCTGAGCAATTGCAAGTAGTCATGGAACATGCAGCAACAATTGTCCAGTTTCAGCAGTGTCTATCATACGTTCCTAACATACAATTAAGTAATCAAGGAACTGGCGGCATCAGATGTTTCCATACAAGTCAGTAAGAATCACCAATAAGTACCGAAACATATGCAAGTAAGTAATGCAATCTGTCACTCACAGCGGTCCTGAGCAATGCAAGTAGTCATGGAACATGCAGCAGCAGTTGTCCCGTTTCAACAATGTCTATAATACGTTCCTAACATGCAATTAAGTAATCGAGGAACAAGCAGCAGTAGATGTTTCCATACAAGTCAGTAAGAATCACCAATAAGTACCGAAACATATGCAAGTAAGTAATGCAATCTGTCGCTCACAGCAGTCCTGAGCAATGCAAGTAGTCATGGAACATGCAGCAGCAGTTGTCCCGTTTCAACAGTGTCTATAATACGTTCCTAACATACAATTAAGTAATCGAGGAACAAGCAGCAGCAGATGTTTCCATTCAAGTCAGTAACAATCACCAATAAGTACCGAAACATATTCAAGTAAGTAATGCAATCTTTCACTCACATCGGTCTTTAGCAATGCAAGTAGTCATGGAACATGCAGCAGCAGTTGTCTAGCTTCAGCAGTCTCTATCATACGTTCCTAACATACAACTAACTAATAAAGGAACAAGCAGCAACATATGTTTCCATACAATTAAGTAATACAATAACTACCGAAACATGGGCAACTAAGAAATGCTATCTGTCACTTACAGCGGTCCTGAACAATGCAAGTAATCAAGGAGCATGCAGCAGTAGTTGTCCAGTTTCAGCAGTGTCTATCATACGTTCCTAACATACAATTAAGTAATCGAGGAACAAGCAGCATATGTTTCAATACAAGTCAGTAAGAATCACCAATAAGTACCGAAACATATGCAAGTAAGTAATGCAATCTGTCACTCACAGCGGTCCTGAGCAATGCAAGTAGTCATGGAACATGCAGCAGCAGTTTTCCAGTTTCAGCTGTGTCTATCATACGTTCCTAACGTACAAATAAGTAATCAAGGAACATGCAGCATCAGATGTTTCCACACAAGTCAGTGATAATCACCAATAAGTACCGAAACATATGCAAGTAAGTAATGCAATCTGTCACTCACAGCGGGCCTGAGCAATGCAAGTAGTCATGGAATATGCAGCAGCAGTTGTCCAGTTTCAGTAGTGTCTATCATACGTTCCTAACATACAATTAAGAAATCGAGGAACAAGTAGCAGCAGATGTTTCCATACAAGTCAGTAAGAATCACCAATAAGTACCGAAACATATGCAAGTAAGTAATGCAATCTGTCAGTCACAGCGGTCCTGAGCAATGCAAGTAGTCATGGAACATGCAGCAGCAGTTGTCCCGTTTCAACATTGTCTATAATACGTTCCTAACATGCAATTAAGTAATCGAGGAACAAGCAGCAGTAGATGTTTCCATACAAGTCAGTAAGAATCACCAATAAGTACCGAAACATATGCAAGTAAGTAATGCAATCTGTCACTCACAGCGGTCCTGAGCAATGCATGTAGTCATGGAACATGCAGCAGCAGTTGTCCCGTTTCAACAGTGTCTATAATACGTTCGTAACATACAATTAAGTAATCGAGGAACAAGCAGCAGCAGATGTTTCCATACAAGTCAGTAACAATCACCAATAAGTACCAAAACATATGCAAGTAAGTAATGCAATCTGTCACTCACAGCGGTCCTGAGCAATTGCAAGTAGTCATGGAACATGCAGCAACAATTATCCAGTTTCAGCAGTGTCTATCATACGTTCCTAACATACAATTAAGTAATCAAGGAACTGGCGGCATCAGATGTTTCCATACAAGTCAGTAAGAATCACCAATAAGTACCGAAACATATGCAAGTAAGTAATGCAATCTGTCACTCACAGTGGTCCTGAGAAATGCAAGTAGTCATGGAACATGCAGCAGCAGTTGTCCAGATTCCGCAGTGTCTATCATACGTTCCTAACATACAATTAAGTAATCGAGGAACAAGCAGCAGCAGATGTTTCCATACAAGTCAGTAAGAATCACCAATAAGTACCGAAACATATGCAAGTAAGTAACGCAATCTGTCACTCACAAAGGTCCTGAGCAATGCAAGTAGTCATGGAACATGCTGCTCAGTTGTCCAGTTTCAGCAATGTCTATCATACGTTCCTAACATACAATTAAGAAAACGAGGAACAAGCAACAGCAGATGTTTCCATACAAGTGAGTAAGAATCACCAATAAGTACCGAAACATATGCAAGTAAGTAATGCAATCTGTCACTCACAGCGGTCCTGAGCAATGCAAGTAGTCATGGAACATGCAGTAACAGTTGTCCAGTTTCAGCAGTCTCTATCATACGTTCCTAACATACAACTAACTAATAAAGGAACAAGCAGCAATATATGTTTCCATACAATTAAGTAATACAATAAGTACCGAAACATATGCAAGTAAGTAATGCAATCTGTCACTCACAGCGGTCCTGAGCAATGCAAGTAGTCATGGAACATGCAGCAGCAGTTGTCCCGTTTCAACAGTGTCTATAATACGTTCCTAACATACAATTAAGTAATCGAGGAACAAGCAGCAGCAGATGTTTCCATTCAAGTCAGTAACAATCACCAATAAGTACCGAAACATATTCAAGTAAGTAATGCAATCTTTCACTCACATCGGTCTTTAGCAATGCAAGTAGTCATGGAACATGCAGCAGCAGTTGTCTAGCTTCAGCAGTCTCTATCATACGTTCCTAACATACAACTAACTAATAAAGGAACAAGAACACAGCATCAGCACTGTTTCAATACACAGTCAGTAAACAGTAAACAATCACCAGTCATTACCAAAAACATATGCAAGTAAAATAAGCCCCAATTTGTTCACTCCAGGGTCCTGAGCAATGCAAGTAATAAAGGAACACACAACAGCAGTTGTCCAGTTTCAGCAGTATTTATCATACGTTCCTAGCATACAATTAAGTAATCAAGGAACAAGCAACAGCAGATATTTTCATGCAAGTCAGTAACAATCACCAATAAGTACCAAAAGATATTTTCAATCTGTCACTCACAGCGGTCCTGAGCAATTCAAGTAATCAAGGAACATGCAGCAGCAGTTGTCCAGTTTCAGCAGTGTCTGTCATACGTTCCTAGCATACAATTAAGTAATCAAGGAACAAGCAGCAACAGAAGTTTAAATACAACTCAGTAACAATCATCAATAAGTACCGAAACATATGCAAGTAAGTAATGCAATCTGTTACTCACAGTGGTCCCTGAGCAATGCAAGTAATCAAGGAACATGCAGCACAATTGTCATGTTTCAGCAGTGTCTATCATATGTTCCTAGCATACAATTAAGTAATCAAGGAACAAGCAGCAGCAGATGTTTCCACACAAGTCAGTATCAATCACCAATAAGTACCGAAACATATGCAAGTAAATAATGAAATCTGTCAATCACAGCCGTCCAGAGCAATGCAAGTAACCAAGGAACATGCAGCAGCAGTTGTCCAGTTTCAGCAGTGTTTGTCATACATTCCTAACATACAATTAAGTAATCAAGGAACAAGCGGCAACAGATGCTTCCATACAAGTCAGAAACAATCACAAGTAACTACCAAAACATATGCAAGTAAGGAATGCAATCTGTCACTCACAGCGGTCCTGAGCAATGCAAGTAATCAAGAAACATGCAGCAAGAGTTGTCCAGTTTCAGCAGTGTCTATCATACGTTCCAAACATATAAGTAAGTAATCAAGGAACAAGCAGCAGTAGATGTTTCCATACAAGTCATTAACAATCACCACTAAGTACCGAAACATATGCAAGTAAGTATAGCAATCTGTCACTCACAGCGGTCCTGAGCAATTCATGTAATCAAGGAACACGCAGCAGCAGTTGCACAGTTTCAGCAGTGTCTATCATACGTTCCTAGCACAAAATTAAGTAATCAAGGAACAAGCAGCAGCAGAAGTTTCTATACAAGTCAGTAACAATCACCAATAAGTACTGATACATATGCAAGTAAGTAACGCAATCTGTCACTCACAGTGGTCCTGAGCAATGCAAGTAATCAAGGAACATGCAGCACCATTTGTTCTGTTTCAGCAGTGTCTATCATACGTTCCTAGCATACAATTAAGTAATCAAGGAACAAGCAGCAGCAGATGTTTCCATACAAGTCAGTAACAATCACCAATAAGTACCGAAACATATGCAAGTAAATAATGCAATCTTTCACTCACAGCAGTCCTGAGCAATGCAAGTAATCAAGGAACATGCACCAGGAGTTGTCCAGTTTCAGCAGTGTCTGTCATACATTCCTAATATACAATTAAGTAATCAAGGAACAAGCAGCATCAGATGTTTCCATACAACTCAGTAACGATCACCAATAAGTACCAAAACATATGCAAGTAAGTAATGCAATCTGTCACTCACAGCGGTCCTGAGCAATGCTAGTAATCAAAGAAATGCAACAGCAGTTGTCCCGTTTTAGCAGTGTCTGTCATACGTTCCTAACATACAATTAAGTAATCAAGGAACAAGCAGCATCAGTTGTTTCCATACAAGTCAGTAACAATCACCAGTAAGTACCAAAACATATGCAAGTAAATAATGCAATCTGTCACTCACAGCGGTCCTGAGCAATGCAAGTAATAAAGGAACACACAACAGCAGTTGTCCAGTTTCAGCAGTATTTATCATACGTTCCTAGCATACAATTAAGTAATCAAGGAACAAGCAACAGCAGATATTTTCATGCAAGTCAGTAACAATCACCAATAAGTACCAAAAGATATTTTCAATCTGTCACTCACAGCGGTCCTGAGCAATTCAAGTAATCAAGGAACATGCAGCAGCAGTTGTCCAGTTTCAGCAGTGTCTGTCATACGTTCCTAGCATACAATTAAGTAATCAAGGAACAAGCAGCAACAGAAGTTTAAATACAAGTCAGTAACAATCATCAATAAGTACTGAAACATATGCAGGTAAGGAATGCAACCTGTCACTCACAGCGGTCCTGAGCTATGCAAGTAATCAAGAAACATGCAGCAACAGTTGTCCAGTTTCAGCAGTGTCTATCATACGTTCCTAGCATACATTTTAGTAATCAAGGAACAAGCAGCAGCAGATGTTTCCATACAATTCAGTAACAATCACCAATAAGTACCGTAACATATGCAAGTAAGTAATGCAATCTGTTACTCACAGTGGTCCCTGAGCAATGCAAGTAATCAAGGAACATGCAGCACCAGTTGTCCTGTTTCAGCAGTGTCTATCATACGTTCCTAGCATACAATTAAGTAATCAAGGAACAAGCAGCAGCAGATGTTTCCATACAAGTCAGTAACAATCACCAATAAGTACCGAAACATATGCAAGTAAGTAATGCAATCTTTCACTCACAGCGGTCCTGAGCAATGCAAGTAATCAAGGAACATGCACCAGGAGTTGTCCAGTTTCAGCAGTGTCTGTCATACATTCCTAATATACAATTAAGTAATCAAGGAACAAGCAGCATCAGATGTTTCCATACAACTCAGTAACGATCACCAATAAGTACCAAAACATATGCAAGTAAGTAATGCAATCTGTCACTCACAGCGGTCCTGAGCAATGCTAGTAATCAAGGAAATGCAACAGCAGTTGTCCCGTTTTAGCAGTGTCTGTCATACGTTCCTAACATACAATTAAGTAATCAAGGAACAAGCAGCATCAGATGTTTCAATACAAGTCAGTAACAATCACCAGTAAGTACCAAAACATATGCAAGTAAATAATGCAATCTGTCACTCACAGCGGTCCTGAGCAATGCAAGTAATAAAGGAACACACAACAGCAGTTGTCCAGTTTCAGCAGTATTTATCATACGTTCCTAGCATACAATTAAGTAATCAAGGAACAAGCAACAGCAGATATTTTCATGCAAGTCAGTAACAATCACCAATAAGTACCAAAAGATATTTTCAATCTGTCACTCACAGCGGTCCTGAGCAATTCAAGTAATCAAGGAACATGCAGCAGCAGTTGTCCAGTTTCAGCAGTGTCTGTCATACGTTCCTAGCATACAATTAAGTAATCAAGGAACAAGCAGCAACAGAAGTTTAAATACAAGTCAGTAACAATCATCAATAAGTACTGAAACATATGCAGGTAAGGAATGCAACCTGTCACTCACAGCGGTCCTGAGCTATGCAAGTAATCAAGAAACATGCAGCAACAGTTGTCCAGTTTCAGCAGTGTCGATCATACGTTCCTAGCATACATTTTAGTAATCAAGGAACAAGCAGCAGCAGATGTTTCCATACAATTCAGTAACAATCACCAATAAGTACCGTAACATATGCAAGTAAGTAATGCAATCTGTTACTCACAGTGGTCCCTGAGCAATGCAAGTAATCAAGGAACATGCAGCACAATTGTCCTGTTTCAGCAGTGTCTATCATATGTTCCTAGCATACAATTAAGTAATCAAGGAACAAGCAGCAGTAGATGTTTCCACACAAGTCAGTATCAATCACCAATAAGTACCGAAACATATGCAAGTAAATAATGAAATCTGTCAATCACAGCCGTCCTGAGCAATGCAAGTAACCAAGGAACATGCAGCAGCAGTTGTCCAGTTTCAGCAGTATTTATCATACGTTCCTAGCATACAGTTAAGTAATCAAGGAACAAGCAGCAGCAGATGTTTCCATACAAGTCAGTAACAATCACCACTAAGTACCGAAACATATGCAAGTAAGTAATGCAATCTTTCACTCACAGCGGTCCTGAGCAATGCAAGTAATCAAGGAACATGCAGCAGGAGTTGTCCAGTTTCAGCAGTGTCTGTCATACGTTCCTAACATACAATTAAGTAATCAAGGAACAAGCAGCATCAGATGTTTCAATACAAGTCAGTAACAATCACCAGTAAGTACCAAAACATATGCAAGTAAATAATGCAATCTGTCACTCACAGCGGTCCTGAGCAATGCAAGTAATAAAGGAACACACAACAGCAGTTGTCCAGTTTCAGCAGTATTTATCATACGTTCCTAGCATACAATTAAGTAATCAAGGAACAAGCAACAGCAAATATTTTCATGCAAGTCAGTAACAATCACCATAAGTACCAAAAGATATTTTCAATCTGTCACTCACAGCGGTCCTGAGCAATTCAAGTAATCAAGGAACATGCAGCAGCAGTTGTCCAGTTTCAGCAGTGTCTGTCATACGTTCCTAGCATACAATTAAGTAATCAAGGAACAAGCAGCAACAGAAGTTTAAATACAAGTCAGTAACAATCACCAATAAGTACCGAAACATATGCAAGTAAGTAATGCAATCTTTCACTCACAGCGGTCCTGAGCAATTCAAGTAATCAAGGAACATGCAGCAGCAGTTGTCCAGTTTCAGCAGTGTCTGTCATACGTTCCTAGCATACAATTAAGTAATCAAGGAACAAGCAGCAACAGAAGTTTAAATACAAGTCAGTAACAATCATCAATAAGTACCGAAACATATGCAAGTAAGTAATGCAATCTGTTACTCACAGTGGTCCCTGAGCAATGCAAGTAATCAAGGAACATGCAGCACAATTGTCATGTTTCAGCAGTGTCTATCATATGTTCCTAGCATACAATTAAGTAATCAAGGAACAAGCAGCAGCAGATGTTTCCACACAAGTCAGTATCAATCACCAATAAGTACCGAAACATATGCAAGTAAATAATGAAATCTGTCAATCACAGCCGTCCAGAGCAATGCAAGTAACCAAGGAACATGCAGCAGCAGTTGTCCAGTTTCAGCAGTGTTTGTCATACATTCCTAACATACAATTAAGTAATCAAGGAACAAGCGGCAACAGATGTTTCCATACAAGTCAGAAACAATCACAAGTAACTACCAAAACATATGCAAGTAAGGAATGCAATCTGTCACTCACAGCGGTCCTGAGCAATGCAAGTAATCAAGAAACATGCAGCAAGAGTTGTCCAGTTTCAGCAGTGTCTATCATACGTTCCAAACATATAAGTAAGTAATCAAGGAACAAGCAGCAGTAGATGTTTCCATACAAGTCATTAACAATCACCACTAAGTACCGAAACATATGCAAGTAAGTATTGCAATCTGTCACTCACAGCGGTCATGAGCAATTCATGTAATCAAGGAACATGCAGCAGCAGTTGTCCAGTTTCAGCAGTGTCTATCATACGTTCCTAGCATAAAATTAAGTAATCAAGGAACAAGCAGCAGCAGAAGTTTCTATACAAGTCAGTAACAATCACCAATAAGTACTGATACATATGCAAGTAAGTAACGCAATCTGTCACTCACAGTGGTCCTGAGCAATGCAAGTAATCAAGGAACATGCAGCACCATTTGTCCTGTTTCAGCAGTGTCTATCATACGATCCTAGCATACAATTAAGTAATCAAGGAACAAGCAGCAGCAGATGTTTCCATACAAGTCAGTAACAATCACCAATAAGTACCGAAACACATGCAAGTAAATAATGCAATCTTTCACTCACAGTAGTCCTGAGCAATGCAAGTAATCAAGGAACATGCACCAGGAGTTGTCCAGTTTCAGCAGTGTCTGTCATACATTCCTAATATACAATTAAGTAATCAAGGAACAAGCAGCATCAGATGTTTCCATACAACTCAGTAACGATCACCAATAAGTACCAAAACATATGCAAGTAAGTAATGCAATCTGTCACTCACAGCGGTCCTGAGCAATGCTAGTAATCAAGGAAATGCAACAGCAGTTGTCCCGTTTTAGCAGTGTCTGTCATACGTTCCTAACATACAATTAAGTAATCAAGGAACAAGCAGCATCAGTTGTTTCCATACAAGTCAGTAACAATCACCAGTAAGTACCAAAACATATGCAAGTAAATAATGCAATCTGTCACTCACAGCGGTCCTGAGCAATGCAAGTAATAAAGGAACACACAACAGCAGTTGTCCAGTTTCAGCAGTATTTATCATACGTTCCTAGCATACAATTAAGTAATCAAGGAACAAGCAACAGCAGATATTTTCATGCAAGTCAGTAACAATCACCAATAAGTACCAAAAGATATTTTCAATCTGTCACTCACAGCGGTCCTGAGCAATTCAAGTAATCAAGGAACATGCAGCAGCAGTTGTCCAGTTTCAGCAGTGTCTGTCATACGGAACAATTAAGTAATCAAGGAACAAGCAGCAACAGAAGTTTAAATACAAGTCAGTAACAATCATCAATAAGTACTGAAACATATGCAGGTAAGGAATGCAACCTGTCACTCACAGCGGTCCTGAGCTATGCAAGTAATCAAGAAACATGCAGCAACAGTTGTCCAGTTTCAGCAGTGTCGATCATACGTTCCTAGCATACATTTTAGTAATCAAGGAACAAGCAGCAGAGATTTTCCATACAAGTCAGTAACAATCACCAATAAGTACCGTAACATATGCAAGTAAGTAATGCAATCTGTTACTCACAGTGGTCCCTGAGCAATGCAAGTAATCAAGGAACATGCAGCACCAATTGTCCTGTTTCAGCAGTGTCTATCATATGTTCCTAGCATACAATTAAGTAATCAAGGAACAAGCAGCAGCAGATGTTTCCACACAAGTCAGTATCAATCACCAATAAGTACCGAAACATATGCAAGTAAATAATGAAATCTGTCAATCACAGCCGTCCTGAGCAATGCAAGTAACCAAGGAACATGCAGCAGCAGTTGTCCAGTTTCAGCAGTATTTATCATACGTTCCTAGCATACAGTTAAGTAATCAAGGAACAAGCAGCAGCAGATGTTTCCATACAAGTCAGTAACAATCACCACTAAGTACCGAAACATATGCAAGTAAGTAATGCAATCTTTCACTCACAGCGGTCCTGAGCAATGCAAGTAATCAAGGAACATGCAGCAGGAGTTGTCCAGTTTCAGCAGTGTCTGTCATACGTTCCTAACATACAATTAAGTAATCAAGGAACAAGCAGCATCAGATGTTTCAATACAAGTCAGTAACAATCACCAGTAAGTACCAAAACATATGCAAGTAAATAATGCAATCTGTCACTCACAGCGGTCCTGAGCAATGCAAGTAATAAAGGAACACACAACAGCAGTTGTCCAGTTTCAGCAGTATTTATCATACGTTCCTAGCATACAATTAAGTAATCAAGGAACAAGCAACAGCAGATATTTTCATGCAAGTCAGTAACAATCACCAATAAGTACCAAAAGATATTTTCAATCTGTCACTCACAGCGGTCCTGAGCAATTCAAGTAATCAAGGAACATGCAGCAGCAGTTGTCCAGTTTCAGCAGTGTCTGTCATACGTTCCTAGCATACAATTAAGTAATCAAGGAACAAGCAGCAACAGAAGTTTAAATACAAGTCAGTAACAATCACCAATAAGTACCGAAACATATGCAAGTAAGTAATGCAATCTTTCACTCACAGCGGTCCTGAGCAATTCAAGTAATCAAGGAACATGCAGCAGCAGTTGTCCAGTTTCAGCAGTGTCTGTCATACGTTCCTAGCATACAATTAAGTAATCAAGGAACAAGCAGCAACAGAAGTTTAAATACAAGTCAGTAACAATCATCAATAAGTACCGAAACATATGCAAGTAAGTAATGCAATCTGTTACTCACAGTGGTCCCTGAGCAATGCAAGTAATCAAGGAACATGCAGCACAATTGTCATGTTTCAGCAGTGTCTATCATATGTTCCTAGCATACAATTAAGTAATCAAGGAACAAGCAGCAGCAGATGTTTCCACACAAGTCAGTATCAATCACCAATAAGTACCGAAACATATGCAAGTAAATAATGAAATCTGTCAATCACAGCCGTCCAGAGCAATGCAAGTAACCAAGGAACATGCAGCAGCAGTTGTCCAGTTTCAGCAGTGTTTGTCATACATTCCTAACATACAATTAAGTAATCAAGGAACAAGCGGCAACAGATGTTTCCATACAAGTCAGAAACAATCACAAGTAACTACCAAAACATATGCAAGTAAGGAATGCAATCTGTCACTCACAGCGGTCCTGAGCAATGCAAGTAATCAAGAAACATGCAGCAAGAGTTGTCCAGTTTCAGCAGTGTCTATCATACGTTCCAAACATATAAGTAAGTAATCAAGGAACAAGCAGCAGTAGATGTTTCCATACAAGTCATTAACAATCACCACTAAGTACCGAAACATATGCAAGTAAGTATTGCAATCTGTCACTCACAGCGGTCCTGAGCAATTCATGTAATCAAGGAACATGCAGCAGCAGTTGTCCAGTTTCAGCAGTGTCTATCATACGTTCCTAGCATAAAATTAAGTAATCAAGGAACAAGCAGCAGCAGAAGTTTCTATACAAGTCAGTAACAATCACCAATAAGTACTGATACATATGCAAGTAAGTAACGCAATCTGTCACTCACAGTGGTCCTGAGCAATGCAAGTAATCAAGGAACATGCAGCACCATTTGTCCTGTTTCAGCAGTGTCTATCATACGTTCCTAGCATACAATTAAGTAATCAAGGAACAAGCAGCAGCAGATGTTTCCATACAAGTCAGTAACAATCACCAATAAGTACCGAAACATATGCAAGTAAATAATGCAATCTTTCACTCACAGCAGTCCTGAGCAATGCAAGTAATCAAGGAACATGCACCAGGAGTTGTCCAGTTTCAGCAGTGTCTGTCATACATTCCTAATATACAATTAAGTAATCAAGGAACAAGCAGCATCAGATGTTTCCATACAACTCAGTAACGATCACCAATAAGTACCAAAACATATGCAAGTAAGTAATGCAATCTGTCACTCACAGCGGTCCTGAGCAATGCTAGTAATCAAGGAAATGCAACAGCAGTTGTCCCGTTTTAGCAGTGTCTGTCATACGTTCCTAACATACAATTAAGTAATCAAGGAACAAGCAGCATCAGTTGTTTCCATACAAGTCAGTAACAATCACCAGTAAGTACCAAAACATATGCAAGTAAATAATGCAATCTGTCACTCACAGCGGTCCTGAGCAATGCAAGTAATAAAGGAACACACAACAGCAGTTGTCCAGTTTCAGCAGTATTTATCATACGTTCCTAGCATACAATTAAGTAATCAAGGAACAAGCAACAGCAGATATTTTCATGCAAGTCAGTAACAATCACCAATAAGTACCAAAAGATATTTTCAATCTGTCACTCACAGCGGTCCTGAGCAATTCAAGTAATCAAGGAACATGCAGCAGCAGTTGTCCAGTTTCAGCAGTGTCTGTCATACGTTCCTAGCATACAATTAAGTAATCAAGGAACAAGCAGCAACAGAAGTTTAAATACAAGTCAGTAACAATCATCAATAAGTACTGAAACATATGCAGGTAAGGAATGCAACCTGTCACTCACAGCGGTCCTGAGCTATGCAAGTAATCAAGAAACATGCAGCAACAGTTGTCCAGTTTCAGCAGTGTCGATCATACGTTCCTAGCATACATTTTAGTAATCAAGGAACAAGCAGCAGCAGATGTTTCCATACAATTCAGTAACAATCACCAATAAGTACCGTAACATATGCAAGTAAGTAATGCAATCTGTTACTCACAGTGGTCCCTGAGCAATGCAAGTAATCAAGGAACATGCAGCACAATTGTCCTGTTTCAGCAGTGTCTATCATATGTTCCTAGCATACAATTAAGTAATCAAGGAACAAGCAGCAGCAGATGTTTCCACACAAGTCAGTATCAATCACCAATTAGTACCGAAACATATGCAAGTAAATAATGAAATCTGTCAATCACAGCCGTCCTGAGCAATGCAAGTAACCAAGGAACATGCAGCAGCAGTTGTCCAGTTTCAGCAGTGTTTGTCATACATTCCTAACATACAATTAAGTAATCAAGGAAAAAGCGGCACAGATGTTTCCATACAAGTCAGAAACAATCACCAGTAACTACCAAAACATTTGCAAGTAAGGAATGCAATCTGTCACTCATAGCGGTCCTGAGCAATGCAAGTAATCAAGAAACATGCAGCAAGAGTTGTCCAGTTTCAGCAGTGTCTATCATACGTTCCAAACATATAAGTAAGTAATCAAGGAACAAGCAGCAGTAGATGTTTCCATACAAGTCATTAACAATCACCACTAAGTACCAAAACATATGCAAGTAAGTATTGCAATCTGTCACTCACAGCGGTCCTGAGCAATTCATGTAATCAAGGAACATGCTGCAGCAGTTGTCCAGTTTCAGTAGTGTCTATCATACGTTCCTAGCATAAAATTAAGTAATCAAGGAACAAGCAGCAGCAGAAGTTTCTATACAAGTCAGTAACAATCACCAATAAGTACTGATACATATGCAAGTAAGTAACGCAATCTGTCACTCACAGTGGTCCTGAGCAATGCAAGTAATCAAGGAACATGCAGCACCATTTGTCCTGTTTCAGCAGTGTCTATCATACGATCCTAGCATACAATTAAGTAATCAAGGAACAAGCAGCAGCAGATGTTTCCATACAAGTCAGTAACAATCACCAATAAGTACCGAAACACATGCAAGTAAATAATGCAATCTTTCACTCACAGTAGTCCTGAGCAATGCAAGTAATCAAGGAACATGCACCAGGAGTTGTCCAGTTTCAGCAGTGTCTGTCATACATTCCTAATATACAATTAAGTAATCAAGGAACAAGCAGCATCAGATGTTTCCATACAACTCAGTAACGATCACCAATAAGTACCAAAACATATGCAAGTAAGTAATGCAATCTGTCACTCACAGCGGTCCTGAGCAATGCTAGTAATCAAGGAAATGCAACAGCAGTTGTCCCGTTTTAGCAGTGTCTGTCATACGTTCCTAACATACAATTAAGTAATCAAGGAACAAGCAGCATCAGTTGTTTCATACAAGTCAGTAACAATCACCAATAAGTACCAAAACATATATGCAATCTGTCACTCACAGCGGTCCTGAGCAATGCAAGTAATAAAGGAACACACAACAGCAGTTGTCCAGTTTCAGCAGTATTTATCATACGTTCCTAGCATACAATTAAGTAATCAAGGAACAAGCAACAGCAGATATTTTCATGCAAGTCAGTAACAATCACCAATAAGTACCAAAAGATATTTTCAATCTGTCACTCACAGCGGTCCTGAGCAATTCAAGTAATCAAGGAACATGCAGCAGCAGTTGTCCAGTTTCAGCAGTGTCTGTCATACGTTCCTAGCATACAATTAAGTAATCAAGGAACAAGCAGCAACAGAAGTTTAAATACAAGTCAGTAACAATCATCAATAAGTACTGAAACATATGCAGGTAAGGAATGCAACCTGTCACTCACAGCGGTCCTGAGCTATGCAAGTAATCAAGAAACATGCAGCAACAGTTGTCCAGTTTCAGCAGTGTCGATCATACGTTCCTAGCATACATTTTAGTAATCAAGGAACAAGCAGCAGCAGATGTTTCCATACAATTCAGTAACAATCACCAATAAGTACCGTAACATATGCAAGTAAGTAATGCAATCTGTTACTCACAGTGGTCCCTGAGCAATGCAAGTAATCAAGGAACATGCAGCACAATTGTCCTGTTTCAGCAGTGTCTATCATATGTTCCTAGCATACAATTAAGTAATCAAGGAACAAGCAGCAGTAGATGTTTCCACACAAGTCAGTATCAATCACCAATAAGTACCGTATGCCGAATCACATATGCAAGTAACATAAGTTTGATCATATCCTAGCATACAGTTAAGTAATCAAGGAACAAGCAGCAGCAGATGCAAGTCGTCACCACTGTACCGCAATGCAAGTGCAAACCAAGAGAATGCATCAAGGAACATGCAGCAGTTGTCCAGTTTCAGCAGTGTTGTCATACATTCCTAACATACAATTAAGTAATCAAGGAACAAGCAGCAATCAGATGTTTCATACAAGTCAGTAACAATCACAAGTAACTACCAAAACATATGCAAGTAAATAATGCAATCTGTCACTCACAGCGGTCCTGAGCAATGCAAGTAATAAAGGAACACACAACAGCAGTTGTCCAGTTTCAGCAGTATTTATCATACGTTCCTAGCATACAATTAAGTAATCAAGGAACAAGCAACAGCAGATATTTTCATGCAAGTCAGTAACAATCACCAATAAGTACCAAAAGATATTTTCAATCTGTCACTCACAGCGGTCCTGAGCAATTCAAGTAATCAAGGAACATGCAGCACATTGTCCATGTTTCAGCAGTGTCTATCATACGTTCCTAGCATACAATTAAGTAATCAAGGAACAAGCAGCAGCAGATGTTTCCATACAAGTCAGTAACAATCACCAATAAGTACCGAAACATATGCAAGTAAGTAATGCAATCTTTCACTCACAGCGTCCTGAGCAATGCAAGTAATCAAGGAACATGCAGCAGCAGTTGTCCAGTTTCAGCAGTGTCTGTCATACGTTCCTAGCATACAATTAAGTAATCAAGGAACAAGCAGCAACAGAAGTTTAAATACAAGTCAGTAACAATCATCAATAAGTACCGAAACATATGCAAGTAAGTAATGCAATCTGTTACTCACACTGGTCCCTGAGCAATGCAAGTAATCAAGGAACATGCAGCACAATTGTCATGTTCCAGCAGTGTCTATCATATGTTCCTAGCATACAATTAAGTAATCAAGGAACAAGCAGCAGCAGATGTTTCCATACAAGTCAGTATCAATCACCAATAAGTACCGAAACATATGCAAGTAAATAATGAAATCTGTCAATCACAGCCGTCCAGAGCAATGCAAGTAACCAAGGAACATGCAGCAGCAGTTGTCCAGTTTCAGCAGTGTTTGTCATACATTCCTAACATACAATTAAGTAATCAAGGAACAAGCGGCAACAGATGTTTCCATACAAGTCAGAAACAATCACATGGCTTCCTATGTACTTTCAAAGCAATTCACTTGAGAAATATATATCTTTCTTTAGAGTTTTACTCATCTTTGTGAGCTTTGTTCTTTGTTGGAGAGTTCATAGTTCAAGAACTTATCAAGATTGTGAGCACATTCTTGTGGCGTTCTCGTATTCCTTTGGTTCTTAGTTCTTATAACTAACGGGTCAAGGACTTGCTCTAGGCGTGTTGGAGTCCCAATTATCGGGTACTTTGACGCCTATCCTATCCTATACGAAGGTTACAAGTTACATTTAACTTGCGGGTCAACGTTTCGTATCATTTGGTATCAGAGCTACAAAGGTTCGATTCTTAAGTTGTTTTTACATTTTGATCTTATCATTGTGTTTGTCTTTCTTATCATCTTATCTTATGTTTTACATTTTTTTAGTTTTGTCATATTAAAAAAAAGTCACGTTGTTCAACAAAAAAAAAAGAGCAAAAAAAAAGAAGAAGAGCGAAATAAGAATAAAAAAAGTGCAACAAAAAAAAGCATAAAAAAAGTGCAGCAAAAAAAAATTAAAGAAAAAGGTTGCAAAAAAAAAAATTAAATAAAAGAAGTTTATATGAACACGTGTGCTTGAAAATCAATAATTTATCTTCTATATCATTTTTGTTCCAACTTCTTCTCATTGTTTAGTACTTTGTTTCTCCTCACCTTACTATTTTTTTTTTGTTTATCCCATCTTCTTTAAAAGTTCTACACTCGTTGGTATCAAATTAAGTTCTAAAGGATTTTCTTGAACACTTTCAGTTTTGTGCTCTAATTTGATTTGTTCTTTTACCAATTGAGCTCCACAAGGAATAGAGAGGTAAAAGGCATTGAGTTGTGAGAACACTTGAGGGTAAAAGCCGATTATTTCTTGTGTGAGACACGAGCGTTGAGT
>JAANYP010001053.1:0-16284 GCA_020465985.1 Centrapalus pauciflorus | reverse complement strand
AAGTTTTGAAGCCCAAGTTCTCACTTTAATCCACAAAAGCCCAAAAATAAATAAAATTCGGCCAAGCCCACCCATGTGCATTGTTTTGGCCATAACTTCCTCATTTTAAGCCCAATTTGAGTGAAATAAAAGCCCACTTCAACCTTAGCCTTTTTCCTATATTTTCAAGAATAAGAAGGGCCCAAAATATGTCCTTAGCCACATCCATGAATCTGCCCATAAAGGTGTCCATGTTAAAGAACTTGTCAAAGATTAAATTCAAGGCATTTTGAAGGTTTTCTCAACATTATGGTCATTTACTTGGAGGAGATAAAGAGATAGAAGTTACTTGCATGATTAATACCTACTAGAAGCTTCAAGTGGTGAAATGTCAATAATGCCCTTTTGATAAGTAGTCTTGCTTAGTTGATAGCTTATCGTGATAGCTTGTGCAACTTATCTAGATAAGTAGTTGGTCTTATATTTTCTCCTATAAATAGGCACTCAATGTAACCATTTCAGTCATCCTTCATTTTTGAGTAAAATTGTGAGTTTTTAACTCTTATTGTTCCTTACGAACTTTTAGAACTTATCGAGTGTTTTAGCTTGTGGCGTTCGAAACTTATCAATCAACTTGGTGGGGTTGATTGTGGCGTTCTCTATACCAAAGTTCTTGCCTCGTATATAGGCAACGGGTCGCGGTTCCACTTATACCAAGGTTCTTGTCTTGTTTATAGACAATGGGTCGCGGTCCTATCCAAGTTACTTGAAACAACCATGAGAACGATCGGGCAATCGTGATCTATCACACATTCCTCGGGTGAGATCACATCATTTGGTATCAGAGCCAAGTTCTATTGGTTTGTTTTCTACTTTATATTTCATTCGTATCATCTTTTACTTTCTTTCTATTCGTCCTTTCATTTTAATTTCTTCTCTTCATCATTGCATTATGGTTCATGTTTGTAGTGGATCCTGTCAAAAATTGACTTGGTTGCTACTAATTGATTTTTTAGGGGATCATACGAGTTCTTTAGTTTTTTTTTCTGTTTATTCATACTTTGCATCATTTGTTCCTAAAAACAAAAGGAAGCAAAAACACAAGCAAAAAAAAAAAAAAAAAAAAAAAAAAAAAAAAAAAAAAAAAAAAAAAAAAAAAGAAAAAAAAAAAAGAAATCGCAAAAAAAAAAGATAAAAAAAAGGGTAAAAAAAAGCGCAAAAGAAAAGACAAAAAAAAGGAACGCAAAGTAAATTATAATTCTTGTTAGTTTTCTTTATTTTCATTTCCTTTTCTATTTACGTACTACTAGCATTGTTCATCTTGTTATATTTGGTTTTGTCAAATCTCTTCTTAAAGTTGTTTGGTATGTTTTGAATTCCTCAAGGCCACAAGCCCACTTTATTTTGATTTCTTTTAGTTTGTTTTGAACTTTAAGAGTTAAAAAGAGTGGTAAAAGGCGGTGTGGTAAGATCATTAGAGGTTAAAAGCCAAACACAACATACACGAGAATCGAGTGAACATAATTTTGAGTGAAACACGTAAGGGAGTGCGGGGAGGAAATAATATTTTTATTGTTATTACTTTTTGTCTCCTATTTTGTAGCAAAAAAAATGACGGATGAGCAACCTCCTCCTAATCTTCAAGTTCAAGCCATGATGGAGGAAATGCGACGATTGATGAGAACGGAATTCAACCAAATTCATGAAAGAATGGACCGATTGGAGACTGAAAGACCACAACGTATCCGCACGCCATCACAAGTTTCTTATGAAAATCATGACGACGATGGAGGAAGTGACGGATGGGAATCTGAAAGAAGAGCTCCTCGACGAAGGCCCCGAAGAGACAGCAATTTGAATTCTATCATGATGAAAATTCCATCGTTTCAAGGAAAGTCAGATCCGGAAGCCTACATCGATTGGGAAACTAAAATGGAGTTCATCTTTGATTGCCATGACTACTCCAATCGTAAAAAAGTAAAACTCGCCGTTGTTGAATTTTCTGATTATGCACTAACATGGTGGGATCAACTTGTGATTAGTAGGCGAAGAAACGAAGAAAGACCCATTGATACATGGGAAGAAATGAAAAGGGTCATGAGACGACGTTTTGTACCAAGTCACTATTATCGTGACCTTCACAATAAGCTCCAAGGGTTGAAGCAAGGAAGTAAGTCTGTTGATGATTATTTCAAGGAAATGGAGGTTACCATGATCCGAGCCAACATTCTAGAGGATCGAGAAGCTACCATGGCCAGGTTGTTAAATGGCCTCAATTATGAAATTCGTGATCGCGTTGAGATGCACCATTATGTGGAGATTGAAGACATGGTCCACATGGCGGTTAAAATTGAAAAGCAACTCAAGAGAGGGGGTGGATCAAGAACGAATACCTGGAAGGCGGGTAGCTCCAAAAGGCCTGAAAGTTCATCATCTTTTAATCCCAAATCTGGTCCAAAACCAACAAGCCCTTCCAAGGAGAAAGGTAATTCTGATGCTCCTAAAACTCGTGACATAAAATGTTTTAAGTGTCTTGGCAGGGGTCACATTGCAAGTCAATGTCCAAATAAGCTTGTAATGGTGCTTAGAGAAAATGGAGAAATTGAAACAGATTCTTCCGAATCATCACAAGAAGACACGGATGGTGAAGAAGAGATGGCTGTAGAAGGAGAATTGTTGGTTGCAAGGCGAGCCTTAAGCACTCATTCCAAGGAAGAAGATGATGCACAAAGGGAAAACCTCTTTCACACTCGGTGTTATGTTCAAGGCAAGGTATGTAGTGTTATCATTGATGGTGGGAGTTGTACTAATGTGGCTAGTGTTTCCATGGTTGAAAAGCTAGGATTGCCGACGATGAAGCATCAAAAGCCATATAAACTCCAATGGCTTAATGATAGTGGTGAGGTGCGTGTGACGAAACAAGTGTTGGTGTCATTTCGCATTGGTAAGTATGAAGACGAGGTGTTGTGTGATGTGGTACCTATGCAAGCAAGTCATTTGCTACTTGGTAGGCCATGGCAATACGATCGGCATGTGAAACATGATGGCTTCACCAACAAGTACACTCTTGTTCATAAAACCAAAGCCATAACTCTTGTGCCGATGTCACCGAGTCAAGTTTATGAAGATCAAGTCCGACTTCAAAGGGATGTGAAAAACAAAGAAGGTGAGCCTAATGAAAATAATGAACACAAAAAAGGTTCAAATGAAAAACAAAAAGATAAGAAAATATTTGTGGGTGAAAAGGAAAGTCAATATTGTGCATTTGCAAGAAGGAGTGAAATAAAGGAAGCCTTGAATTCGGAGATGTCTTTTGTGCTTCTTTTGATCAAAGAAGCTTATTTAATCACAAATGATTTGGCCGGTATTCTCCCGAGCAAAATTAAATCTCTTTTGCAGGAATTTGAAGACTTGTTTCCCGAGGAAATTCCCAAAGGATTGCCACCAATTCGCGGGATCGAACACCAAATTGACTTTGTTCCAGGATCTTCCATTCCAAACAAGCCGGCGTATAGAACAAATCCGGAAGAAACCAAAGAGTTGCAAAGGCAAGTTAAGGAATTACTTGAGAAAGGATGGATTCGAGAAAGCATGAGTCCGTGTGCGGTTCCCGTATTGCTGGTACCTAAGAAGGATGGATCATGGAGGATGTGTGTAGATTGTCGTGCCATCAACAATATCACGGTAAAGTATCGCCATCCAATCCCTCGATTAGATGATATGCTTGATGAATTGTATGGCTCAAAGTTGTTTTCAAAGATTGATCTAAAGAGCGGGTATCATCAAATTCGCATGAATGATGGTGACGAATGGAAAACAGCTTTCAAAACAAAGCATGGTTTATATGAATGGTTAGTTATGCCTTTTGGGTTAACTAATGCTCCAAGTACGTTCATGAGATTAATGAACCATGTTTTGCGTGATTTTATTGGGAAATTTGTGGTCGTTTACTTTGATGATATTTTGATTTATTCTAAGAGTTTGAATGATCATCTTGAGCATCTAACGTGTGTTTTGAGTGTGCTTAGGAAGGAACAGCTTTATGCGAACTGGAAGAAGTGCACTTTTTGTACCGACCACATTGTATTTCTTGGATATGTGGTTAGTTCTCATGGAATATCTGTTGATGAAGAAAAGGTAAAGGCTATTCAAGATTGGCCAACTCCAAAGTGCGTAAGTGATGTGAGGAGTTTTCATGGTCTTGCAAGTTTTTATCGCCGATTTGTGAAAAACTTTAGCACCTTGGCATCACCACTCACCGAAGTGATTAAAAAGAATGTTGGTTTTAAATGGGGCAAAGAGCAAGAGCAAGCTTTTGAAAAACTGAAGTTTCATTTAACTCATGCTCCTTTGCTTTCTTTGCCAAATTTTGATAAAACTTTTGAGATTGAGTGTGATGCATCGGGTGTTGGAATTGGTGCGGTTTTAATGCAAGAAGGAAAACCATTGGCATGTTTTAGTGAAAAGTTAAGTGGTGCAACTTTAAACTATCCCACATATGACAAAGAGATGTATGCCTTGGTTCGAGCACTAAAAACTTGGCAACACTATTTGTGGACCAAGGAGTTTGTCATTCATTCTGATCATGAGTCCTTGAAGTTTCTAGAAGGACAACAAAAGCTCAACAAGAGACATGCTAGGTGGATGGAGTTTCTTGAGACATTTCCATATGTCATCCGATTCAAGAAAGGTAAGGAAAATATTGTGGCTGATGCACTTTCACGAAGGTACTCTTTACTCTCTTCTCTTGACTCTAAAATTCTAGGTTTTGAACAAATCAAAGAGTTGTATCGTGAAGATGTGGATTTTGGTATGATTTTTCAAAGTTGTGAAAAGGGCTCTTTTGAAAAGTTTTTCATACATGATGGATTTTTGTTCAAAGAATCAAAGCTTTGCATTCCAAACACTTCTTTACGTGAACTTTTGGTTTGGGAGGCACATAGTGGAGGTCTTATGGGTCATTTTGGTGTGGCAAAAACATTGAATATTTTGCAGGAACATTTCTTTTGGCCAAAAATGAAAGTTTATGTTGGAAAAGTTTGTGAAAAGTGCATTGTTTGTAAACAAGCCAAATCAAAGGTTCAACCTCATGGTTTATACACTCCTCTGCCTATACCAAGTGAACCATGGGTTGATCTTTCTATGGATTTTGTGTTGGGATTGCCAAGAACTAAAAATGGCAAAGATTCGATATTTGTGGTTGTTGATCGGTTTTCGAAAATGGCGCATTTCATTCCATGCAATCGAACCAATGATGCCTCACATATTTCAGATTTGTTTTTCAAAGAAGTGGTTAGATTGCATGGCATGCCAAGAACTATCGTCTCGGATCGGGACACAAAGTTTTTAAGTTACTTTTGGAAAACGTTGTGGGGAAAATTGGGAACAAAGCTTTTGTTTTCTACAACTTGTCATCCCCAAACGGATGGACAAACTGAAGTTGTGAATCGTACACTTGGTACTTTATTAAGATCAATAGTGGGGAGAAATGTGAAAACTTGGGAGCAATGCTTACCCCATGTTGAGTTTGCATATAATCGAAATGTGCATTCTGCTACTAAGTTTTCACCTTTCGAGATTGTGTATGGATTTAAGCCATTAACTCCTATGGATTTAACTCCTTTACCTGTGAATGAGTATTTGAATTTAGATGGCAGGAAGAAGGCGGAATTTGTCAAGCAAATCCATGAGCAGGCAAAACACAACATTGAAGAGCGCACCAAGAAGTATGAACAACAAGCAAACAAGGGAAAAAGAAAGATTATTTTTGTACCAGGAGATTGGGTGTGGCTTCATTTGCGGAAGGAACGGTTTCCAACAAAACGGAAGTCAAAGTTAATGCCAAGAGGAGATGGACCATTTCAAGTGTTGCAGAAAATCAATGACAATGCTTACAAACTTGATCTTCCAGATGAGTATAATGTTCATGATGTTTTTAATGTAACTGACTTGACTCTGTTTGATGCAGGTGAAGATTTGAGGACAAATCACTTTCAAGAGGAGGGGAATGATGAGAACCTGTCCAGGGACCGAGATGACGAAGATCCGTTAAGGTGGAAGATCGGACCTATCACAAGATCAAAATCCAAGATGTTCCAGGATGCTCTCAATGGAATGATTAAATATTGTCGGAATCAAGCTCCCGTTTGTTCGCAAAACAACCAAGCACGCTTCCTAATGTTGATCCAAGTTGAAGACTAATATTAGTCCAAGTTTTGGAGCCCAAGTTCTCACTTTAATCCACAAAAGCCCAAAAATAAATAAAATTCGGCCAAGCCCACCCATGTGCATTGTTTTGGCCATAACTTCCTCATTTTAAGCCCAATTTGAGTGAAATAAAAGCCCACTTCAACCTTAGCCTTTTTCCTATATTTTCAAGAATAAAAAGGGCCCAAAATATGTCCTTAGCCACATCCATGAATCTGCCCATAAAGGTGTCCATGTTAAAGAACTTGTCAAAGATTAAATTCAAGGCATTTTGAAGGTTTTCTCAACATTATGGTCATTTACTTGGAGGAGATAAAGAGATAGAAGTTACTTGCATGATTAATACCTACTAGAAGCTTCAAGTGGTGAAATGTCAATAATGCCCTTTTGATAAGTAGTCTTGCTTATTTGATAGCTTATCGTGATAGCTTGTGCAACTTATCTAGATAAGTAGTTGGTCTTATATTTTCTCCTATAAATAGGCACTCAATGTAACCATTTCAATCATCCTTCATTTTTGAGTAAAATTGTGAGTTTTTAACTCTTATTGTTTCTTACGAACTTTTAGAACTTATCGAGTGTTTTAGCTTGTGGCGTTCGAAACTTATCAATCAACTTGGTGGGGTTGATTGTGGCGTTCTCTATACCAAAGTTCTTGCCTCGTATATAGGCAACGGGTCGCGGTTCCACTTATACCAAGGTTCTTGTCTTGTTTATAGACAATGGGTCGCGGTCCTATCCAAGTTACTTGAAACAACCATTAGAACGATCGGGCAATCGTGATCTATCACACATTCCTCGGGTGAGATCACATCACTTTTGCCTCATCGGCTGTCATCTGGAAAGATCTTAGTTGATTCCTCGGAGCAGAAGAACCCTTGAATGATTGCCGGGGTGAAAATGCAGGCGGAGGAACAAATCGGGGCCGAGTACAGTCTTTAGCATGGTGCCCCAACGTGATGCAGTTACGGCAAGCCTCATTGCGCTTGGGACATTCTGACCGGTCATGACCTTTCTGCCTACAACAGTAGCACCTCACGAACTCAGGATCACATTTTCCTTCATGAATCTGCTTGCAGCGAGGATAAGCAGACCTTGGCGTAGCGGTCATAGCATAAGATTTAGCCTTTTTAAAAGGCTGCTTATCTCCCTGCCTTAAACTTCCACTCTCCTTTTCCGATTTCTCAGATTTGTCTTTCTTGCTAGACTTGGCAATAAAAAGAGTCGCTCGCTCCGGATAGATTTCAAGTTCTCATACCTTAGCAACTTCAACTACTTCCATATCACTTCTCGGTCTGCCAGAATTCACAAAAAGATCCCTTTGTCGTCCCTCAGAGGGCTCATGCCTAAGTTTCCTTTTTCGATCCTTCTTGGGCTTTGCTAACATCTCTTCCCTATACTTCAATTCTAACTCCCGTAACTTAAGTTGCAACCTAAGTTCTTCTTCACGGCGCTTAAAGTCAATTTCACGTTGGATTTCTTCGTCAGTTTGCACCACCGCTTTACCCTTAGTCAGCAAGTCCTTAATTTCCTTAAATCGGTCCTCAACCGACATATCAGTCTGCAGTCGATTCCTATCCATCATAAGCTGTATTTGCCTACGATTTTCCTCATTCAGCTTGTGAATGAGATCAAATAATTGAGCCTGCTGGGGAGGCACAAGCGTAGCAGTACTGCTTGAGTCATTAGCAGTATTTTCAGGGGCAGTGCCTAAATCCTCTACATGAACAGATTCTTTGTGTTGATCAGCTGCAGCATTAGCAGCTTTACCAACAGTCGAGGTACCAGCAACATTTGGATTCTTATCAGCCATTGGCTGAAAATATAAAGGAAATAACTATTATTTCCTGATTCAATTAAGCATAGTTCGAGTCATAATACCTACGTCAGATAATCATATCTAAATTCATAGATATGAAGGCAGTCAGTCAGGCTCACAAAGTCAAGTCAAAGTCAAGTCAGTATCAAGCAGTCAATCCCTCCCCCATCCTCTCAGTCATCATTTGCCTATCTTAGGTCAAGTTGTGTGGGTAGTCCTTTACTAATTAAGTTACCCTAAGCCTCGGTGACTTGTTCGGGAATTCAGAGTCACATAGTCCATACCATACCAGTAGTTTAAGTATCGGGTGGCCAATCCGATGATTAAACTGCTGCTCTGATACCAACTTTGTAACATCCAAGTTTCCACAAACAGTACACGTCATAATATTTCATTTCATTAAGTAATAAATATTCCTAATTGTTTGATACCACAGGTCCATCTGCCTGATTACTTAATTACAAAAATATATTAAAATCAAATGGTGGTCTAACTAGCTTCTAAATCTTCAATCAGAGTGCGGAAGACTGAACAAGCTACCCGAGACCGCATCATCTTTTCAAATTAGGCGTCAGCAAAAGTCCAAAAGTCTGCTATTCATCAAATGTCCAAAATCACTTAGCCTGGGACGAATTACCTGCTATGGTCTTGCCTTTATCAACTTTTCCTGTAAAAGAGTTGTCATGACAGAGTAAGCTAACATTGCTTAGTGAGTTAACAGAGTTCCATTAGTTACCACACATATATAACATACTATCAGCTCCTGCCGGCAAGTCACTACGTCCTGAGACAGCAAAAAGGTTGGGAGACAACCCAGTTTGTTTTCCCCTATGTAAGGCCGAAGCTGTGAAGACCACCCCTTACGGGGCAGTGCTCACCAGTCTAGGTCCCATAATATGCAATACGATATCAACCATACTAAGATAGGGTAATTAAATTGCGGAAAAATAAAATTACATGTACATTACATATTAGGATACAGATTACATATTTCAAATTAAAGTTGTAAAAGGGTGACATCTAATCTATTCATAACATCAATCATCACATCAAGTCTACCCAGAACCACCACATTAGCTGTCTTCCAATCAGTACCAGAAAGTTTGTTGAGAAGTGGTCTAGGAAAGCTTCAAAACTTGGATCTTGAATGACCTAAATACTAGGTCCTGCAGGTGATTTTCCTTTGGCTTTTCCTGTAAAATTTTAAAGCAACATCTGTAAGCAAAGCTTAGTGAGTTTATAGATTTTCAATATTAACATGCGTGTCAAGCGGAGTCATAATTCTAAGCGTGATAAGTCTTGGCTGCCGCTACAGCCCTCATCATGATTGAGATATAGTATCTTAAGATCGGATGATGTTCAAACCACACTCACGCTTATATCGTGGGGATCAGCCACATACTGGGCTAGCTACCAGTAGGTCAACATGGCCGAACATCGGAGGTCATTACCAAGTTCGTGAGAACTGGTGGAATAGCCAGGTCTAGAACAATAGACCATAAGGGCTAGTCAAGCTGAATAAATCTTATCAAGTCTGATCAATGAAGTAAGCATAAGTCTTAGAAGTCATGATAGCAACGAATCATAAAGCAAAGTCTGAAATGCTAATAAATGCAATATGAAATGATAAGCAAATAACTATCATGATTCACTGGGCAACACCCATCCATGGTGTGCACAGGTCTCAATCCAGCTGATAAATGAATGTCAAATAAGGTAACAGCATCAATATATCTCAAACGGATCTTTGCATGTTCAATTTGAATATCTATAACTCACAGGTCTGGGTCTTGGTCAAACAGATATGTGAATCTGCCACCTGAGTTATCTCAGGATTTTGTCTTTGTCAATCTGTAATCTGTAAATCAATTCTCTGACCCGCTTTAAATCTTTTAAAATCTTTGTCTTTATGTTCAGAATTTCACTGAACCTGTCCAGAATTATCATTTCATACCATATCAATATCATATCATCTCTTTCGTCGTTAAAATCTTTATTTTATCTGATTCTGATAACTTGTTCGTTCATAATTCATACTTTCATATATATTCGAATCTAGGATGATAGATTCGAACATATACATTTCGAGTTTGGGGTATTAGATTCGAAACACCTATCATTCGAATCTAATGGCTTAGATTCGAAGAACATACAAAATAGATTCTAGGGAATAGATTCGAATTAGTGATATAGATTCAAGCCATCCATAGACTCGAATCATACATAGATTCGAAACCCACACACAACTCGAGTCTAAGGATACAGATTCGAAGCTTAGCCATTCGAATCTAATGGCTTAGATTCGAAACTCACTCATTCGATTCTGTTCTAAGTATTTTTCGAATCTGATCATAATGTTCTCGAATCTGATCATATTTGCAACTCTAAAACATGAATTTCTAAGGCATAAATCACAAATATGATCAATATTAAGCCTATGTTTGATTATATTATACTTATTCTAGTTAAAATTCATAAAAATAGCTTTAGATTTCATAAAACTTAACAGATTCGAAATACCGTATATGTATAAAACGTAAAAATATAAAAATCTTACCTCAATTCGTATGAACTCACGCAGGAATTAGTATATTCGCGTAGTATTCTCCGAGATCTTCCTAACGGTATATATATCTTGATAATCGGACGGTCGGTTTAGGAGAATTTCTAGAGAGAAGGTAGAGAGAGAGTGTAGAGAGAGAAAGTTAGAGAGAGAGTTTAGAGAGAGAGACAAAAATCTGAATTTTGAATCTAATTCTCGTTTATATACGTCATCTAGTTATATTTGCTAGCTAACCCACTTTCATTTTTGTATATTATATCTCTTTTATTTAATTTTCTTTAATAATTAATTAATTCATAAATATAAATATTTATATAATTTAATTAATATTTCATTATTAATTAAATTGTTGGGAAATAGTTTAAGTAAGGTTCAAGCTGTTAGTTAGACTTCTCAAGCTGTTAGTAGATTCTCTGTTTAAATACAAAGTTCATGCTGTTAGTTGAAGAAACTCGAGCTGCCAGTGTTAAAGTTCAAGCTGCTAGAGTAAAACTGCTCAAGCTGCTGTGTTCAAGCTGTCCAACGACTCAAGCTGCTCAACAGTTTCTCAAACAGAAAGTGCTGATTTTCAGGGAAGATATCTACAAGAAGATTCCAGCATATCTACTATCAAAGAAGTCCTAGTCCTTCAAGGAAATATGTCCATAGAGCAATATAAATAGACAGAATGTTGTATAGAAAACTGACGCATACACATACGCACATAGGAGTTTTTGCATTATTTTTGAGTCTGTAATTGCTTTATTGTTTAAGTTTTCATAAGCCTCTAAGGTTGTAAAACCCTAAGAACAGTTTGTGTTCTTCGTCTAATCTAAACAGATTAGAGGTGGTTGTAATCATTGAATTAAGCAATATAAACAGTCTTGGTTATTTCTGTGTTTTATGCTATTATTGATTCTGAAAGTTTTTGTCAAAATAATTGAGTGTTATTCCGCAAACTTCTTAATTAAACTTTGATTCAAAGCAAGATTATTAATTTATACTCTGATAAATTCAAATCAGTTAATCTTGGTTATTCATAATTTTCATAATATTTAGATCCTGACAAGTGGTATCAGAGACAGGTTGTTCTTTGTTTTTCAAAGTCGAAAACTTTCTTTCAAATTTTTAATCTTTTTCAATGGAATTTGAAAATAGCAGCAGTGGATCTGGGCAAGGACTCAAAGTGCCTATGCTCAAGCCCACTGAGTTTGAGATGTGGAAACTCAGGATTCAACAGCATATTCAATTCATTGATTATGCTATATGGGAAGCTGTTGAATTCCTCCTGCAGTTGATCCAGAACTTGATGCTGAGGGAAAACCAGTAAAAACTCCTCCAAAAACTGAACTTGAAAGGAAGGCTAGAATGAATGAAGTGAAAGCACTGACATTATTACAAATAGCCATTCCTAATGCTTATCAACATCAGTTTAAGAAGTTTTATACTGCTCACTCTCTTTGGAATGCCTTAGAGAAGAGGTTTGCTGGTAATGCAAGTACCAAGAGGAATCAAAAGGACCTTTTGAAACAGCAGTATGAAAACTTTTCTGGTGGCAAGAATGAAAACCTCACCCAAATCTTTGACAGGTTCAACAAACTGATAAGTGAACTGGAAAGTGCAAGGGTCAATCTGGATCAAGATGAGGTCAACAGAAAGTTTCTCAGATCTCTTGGAGAAGAATGGACAGTCTACGCTGCACAGTGGAGAACAAAAGACACACTTGATGAGATAGAATTGGATGATCTGTACAACAGTCTAAGAGTGTTTGAGACTGAAATTGATGCTAAAAAGAAATCCTTTTCTTATAATCATAACACTGCTCTTCTGTCCTCTGAAAAATCTAATAACTGTGATTCTGTTTCAGGTGGTGATGGAAATTCTGCTGAAATTCATTATGAAGCTTTTGTTGCCAATGATGGATTATTTGCTCTAAACGTTGAAGACTTGGAACAAATCCATCCTGATGATCTTGAAGAGATGGACTTAAAGTGGCAACATGCAATGCTGACCATGAGAGCCAAAAGATTTCTGAAAAGAACTGGCAGGACCAACTTTCATGCCAAAACAGATGGCAAACCATCTTTTGATAAATCAAAAGTGGAATGCTATAAATGTCATAAGCTTGGTCACTTTGCCAGAGAATGTAGATCTCAAGGTCAACAGCCTTCAAGGACTTCACAGCCCATCCAATCTTCCTCATCAACAGCACTTGTCTCTCAAGAAGATAATGTGTTTGACTGGAGTGATCAGACAGAGGAAGAATTCCAGAATCAAGCTCTTATGGCAGAAACATCAAATGTCTCCTCCACTGAACTACCATCTGAGGTAACCTCTAAACTCTGCTCTCAATCATGTAAAAATATGGTTAAAAAATACAGAGATCATAATGAGAGCATGTGCAAAACTCTAGCTAAGATGGAAGAAAGGAGATATGAATATATGCAAGCCATAGAAGATCTGGAAAAACAGATCAATGACTACAAGGATAATGAGCTTCAAATGGGTTATGATAGAAACTATCATGAATGGGAGAAAAAGGAACTCAACAAGAAAATAGAATCTTTGAATAAAAAGATAGAAGAATCTGAACAGAAGGTGTTAGAGGTTAATAAGAAACTAGAATCTGTTAACATAGATTTAGGTAACTTCAAGTTAGCAAATCAAAAGCTAGAACACCTAATGAAAGTTCAATTCAAAGACAGAGTTAAATCCCAGGTCAATCCCAAAGAAGGAATAGGATACAATGCTACTCCACCTCCATATAATAACAAGTACATTCATCCAATGAGTGAAGTTGCTGATAGACTTGTCAATAAACCACTAGATGAGTCTATGACTATTGTAGATCCTATCCTTGATAGCAGTCCTGAACCAAAAGAAGCTAAGAGTCAAAATAGAGACTGTGACACAAAGAGTGCACCCATAGAAGTCCAAGTTCCCAGTAAGAAAGGAAAAGAAAAGATGAGTGTATGCAATGCTACTCCACAAGATTCTGTACTTTCTAACTGTAACACTGCATCTTCATCAAAAGGACCTAAAAGAGGTAAAACTGTTTCAATCTGCACATGCCAAAAGCATGGTGTTCAAAAGTTTCCTAAACAACAGCAGGTAAGAGGAAACCAGAGAAACAAAAACAAGAAATTGACAGAAAAGTCTGGTGTGCCAATCCAAACTGTCAAAAGATGCTTTCACTGTGGAAGGAAGAATCACTTTGCCAAGGATTGTTTTTACAAACCAGCTGTTGCAAAACAGACTGTGCATCACACAAAATCAAATCCTAAACAGGCAAAGTCCTCAAAAGTGAAACCTTCCACAGCAGCTCCAAAGAGAACAGTTGATCACAGATTTTCAAAAGTTAATAAAAAACAGTCCACACATCAAAAACAAGTTTTGGCAAAGCCTAAATCAAGTTTTAAACAAATATGGTGTGTCAAGGACAAATCTGTTGCTCAAACTGCTAAGTCAAAATCCGATGCTGTTAGTGCAAAAACTGAAACTGTTAGCACTACAAACACAGCTCAAGCTGATGAGCATCAAACTGGAGCTGTTAGTGATTCATCTGAGACTGTCAGAAGAAAAGATGATCAAAATAATTGGCTACCTCACATAATCACTAAATACTCTCCAAAGACTCCATCAGTAGACCTCACCAAATACAAGAAATCAAAAACAGTTTTTAGTTATGTCAATATACAAGGCCAACCCAAAACCAATTTGGTTTGGGTTTACTCCACTACTAACTAAGCTGTTATTTGTGCAGGGCAACCACAGGTCTCCTCATCGGACAAGATGGCATCTGGACAGTGGATGCTCTAGGCACATGACAGGCAATTCTGAATGCTTGTCAAACTTCAAAGGATTTGATGGAGGTTTTGTTGCATTTGGAGGCAACTCAAAAGGAGGTAAAGTTACAGGTAAAGATACTGTAAATGCAGGCAACATGACATTCCATGATGTCTTGTATGTTGAACAGCTTAAGTACAATCTATTGAGTGTCTCTCAAATCTGTGACAAACAAAACATTGTTCTGTTCACAGATTCTGAGTGCATTGTTCTTTCAAAGGATTTCAAAATTCCTGAAAATCTTGTTTTACTTAGAACACCAAGAAAGGACAATGTTTACTGCCTAGACACAGCTCTTTTGACTAAAGCAAATACTTTAAGCTGTTTGATATCCAAAGCATCATCAAATGAGTCTGCTCTTTGGCATAGAAGGATGTGTCACATGAACTTCAGATCCATGAATGATTTAGTTAAAAAGAATCTGGTAAGAGGATTACCACAAAAGGAGTTCATTTGTGATGATCATTGTGTGGCTTGTCTCAAAGGTAAGCAACACAAATCTTCTCATAAGTCCAAAGAAATAAATTCAATCTCATCTATTCTTCAGCTGTTACATATGGACCTATTTGGTCCAACATCTGTTTTAAGTTTGAATAAAAGGGCATACTGTTTAGTCATTGTTGATGATTTCACAAGATTTACTTGGGTTTACTTTCTTAGATCAAAAGATGAAACTGCTGAGCTTGTTAAGTCTTTTATCCTTAAGATAGAAAACCAATCTAATTCAAAAGTTAAGGTGATAAGATCAGACAATGGGACTGAATTTAAAAATCAAGTTCTAAACAGTTTCTGTGAGTCCAAAGGTATTGCTAGACAATACAGTGCACCGAAGAACACCACAGCAAAATGGTGTAGCTGAAAGAAAGAATAGAACATAATTGAGGCTGCTAGAACAATGTTAGCTGATTCCAAAATTTCTGCCTATGACTTTAGGGGATGAAGACTGTCATACAGCCTGTTATGTCTAAATAGGTTCAAGTCGTTCAATCACAAGGGAAAAACTCCCTATGAGTTATTCCACAACCAGAAGTCCCCTAATAGCTTTCTTCAACGCCTTTTGTGATCCCATGACTAATGCTCACACTAAGACTCCTTAGGAAATTTGTGAGGAGTAAAGTCTGAAGAAGATTTTTTTTAGGATACTCAAATTCAAAGAAAGCCTATAGAGTAAAATAGGAGTGTCTAAACAATGAAGAAAGTGCCAATGTAGAATTCATGAAAATCTGGGCGTAACATTAAAGGCAACGGGTTCCTGATGTGGTTATTGTGATTTAGATCACTATCAAATCTCTGAGCTTTGACCTGAGTTAACTGCAGAGCTGGATGCATACAAAGGGATTGAAGCTGCTAGCACAACTTCTCAGTGCTGCCAATACAACCTCCTCATGCTTGTGGCACAAAGTTTCAGACTGGCTGGCAATTCAACAAGGTGGGACGATGTTCACCACTCTACACTTCTGGTCATGTGAACCCTGCCAGGGTCCCTGGAGCACCTCAACATGATGCAATCCAGACACTGAAGTGCCAATTCAAGTCCAAGACAGCACGCATCGCACCACAAAAGGAAACATCCGCTCCAGTTTCTCCAGGCTAGCAGTCCCAACAATTCCAAGCTGTTACCCAGAACTCAGCTGTTCCAAGAAACTGAACCATTCACTGGTTTCTGATGGAGATGAAACAAACCTTGGAACATCGTTCCAACAGAGAGAGACCATCACTACGAAGTTCATAAGTATCACCCTCCCCTCTCAATCAATACGTACTGGGTGATCCAAGCACTCCTTGTTCAAACAAGGGAAGATGGTTCACAATGAGACTGCTGCGCTGGTAACAAAGCATTTCCAGAATTCAGTCTAGCTGCTTTGAACATGCCTGCTTCATGTCTCAATTA